>MDKI01283260.1:0-70832 GCA_005239505.1 Nicotiana paniculata
CCCTGTGGGATCGACTCTGGGCATAATACCCTAGGATTATATTTGCAACGCCCGTTTAGTCTTGTACAAGACATAGTTGAGCGTGATCAGGCCTCCTCAAGAATCAACTCCCGTAACCCGTCTACAATGGGCTCACATACCCGACCCTGCATCCTCAACACCTCATCATATCCAATAGTCGCATCTCTAGCATCACCATGCTGAACCTTGTCCTTGAGGACAAGCAGATGAGGGTCATCACACTGGCGCTCTCTGATGCGATCCAATAAGGAAGACTGAGAAATCACACAAGCTAGAACCCGACTGGGATCCGATACATCTAATCTCATGAACTGCTTGGCCAAGGCCTGAACATCAACTGCAAGAGGTCTATCACCAATTGGAATGAATGCAAGGCTACCTATACTCACCCCCTTCCTACTCAAGCATCGTCCACCATATTGCCCTTCCCCAGATGATACAAAATAGTATTATCATAGTCCTTTAAGAGCTCCAACCATCTCCGCTGCATCAAATTCAAATCCTTCTGTTTGAACAAGTGCTGGAGGCTCCGATGATATGTAAATACCTCACAAGACACACCATAGAGATAGTGCCTCCATTACTTCAATGCATGATAAAAAGGGAGCCAACTCCAAATCATGAATAGGGTAGTTCTTCTCATGAAGCTTCAACTGGTACGAAGCATAAATATCACCCGACCCTCCTGCATCAAAACACACCCAATATCGATCCGAGAAGCATCACAATACATTATATAAGAACCATAAGCTAATAGTAGAACTAGAACTGGAGTTGTGGTCAAGACAATCTTGAGCTTCCGAAAGCGCTCCACACACTCATTGACCACCTGAAAGGAACACCCTTTTGGGTCAATTTAGTCAAGGGCAATGCAATAGACGAGAAATCCTGCACAATGAGAAATCCTACACAAAACAACGATAATAACCATCCAACCCTAGAAAGAACCGAATCTTCGTAGCTGAGAACGCTCTGGGTCAGTCCAAAATACATCACAAGGAACTCATAATGACCATAACGGGCCCTGAAGGCTGTCTTAAGAATATCTGAGTCCTGAATCTTCAACTGGTGAAATCCAGACTTCAAATCAATCTTGGAGAACACCCTCGCTCCCTAAAGCTGGTCAAATAGATCATCAATACGTGGCAAAGGATATTTATTCTTGATTGTGACTTTATTCAACTGCCTATAATCAATGCACATTCTCATTGTACCATCCTTCTTCTTCACAAACAGAACAGATGTACCCCAAGGTGATACACTAGGCCTAATAAACCCCTTATCAAGAAGTTCCTGAAGCTTCTCCTTAAACTCTTTCAACTCAGCTGGTGCCATATGATACGAAGGAATAGAAATAGGTCGAACGCCTCGCACCAAGTCAATACCAAAGTCAATATCCCTGTCGGGAGGCATGCCCGACAGGTCTGTAGGAAACACATCCAGAAAATCTTGCACCACCGAAACCGAATCAATAGTAGGGGTCTCAACACAACATCCCTCACAAAGGACAAATAAGATAAGAAACCCTTCCCAACCATCCTCTAGGCCTTCAAGTATGAAATCACTCTACTGGGAACATAGTCTAGAGAACCTCGCCACTCAATCCGTGGCAAACCCGACATCACCAACATCACGGTCTTAGCGTGATAATCCAGAACAGCATGACATGGAGACAACCAGTCAATAGCCAAGATCAAATCAAAATCAACCATACTGAGCAACAAGAGATCAACTCTAGTCTCCAATCCCCTAATAGTCATTACACACGATTGATATACACGATCCAAAATAATAGTATCGCCCACAACGTAGATATATGAATAGATCTAAAGACTCACGGGGCATATCTCAGATAATGAGCAAAATACAATGATACATATGAATATGTGTAACCAGGGTCAAATAATATAGAAGTATCTCGATGAAATATTGATACAATACATGTGGTCATTGTGTATGAAGCAATAGCATCTAGTCTAGCAGGGAGTGCATAGAAACGGGCCTGGCCGCCACCTGATTGGCCTTCCTCTATAGGGTGACCCCTAGCTGACTGAGCCCTACCCCGAGCTGGTTGGGCGGGTGGTGAAGTAACGGGTGCTAAAGTCGTAGGCTGGCTCCTCTGCTGAGAGGGACCTCCCAATAGGCAGGGACGCGCACTCCTGATATGACCAAACTCTCCACACCCATAGCAACTCCCCGTTGCTGGTGGTGGGGACAAAGGGGAGCCCCGGGCACGGGGATAATTGGTAGAAGGGCCTGGCATAGATGAGATCTGAACCGATAGAGCACGTGACGAACTCTGAGCTTGTAGGGAACTGAGAGATGACTGGCCTTGATGAGAATTGTGTGAACCATGGCCAGATAATGCACAACGGTAAATTGGACGAGTCATCTGAGCATGCCTATAGGGAAGACTCCTACCGTGGTAGAACTGACCTCCAGAGGGAACACCACTAAAGCCACCTGATCCACGAGGCCTCTTGGCCTCCCTCTCAACCCGCTCCTGGCTGCGGACCATCTCTAACTGCCGAGTAATATCGACAACCTCTTCAAAAGTAGTATCAGACATCCTCTCCCTAGTCATAAGCAATCGCAGTTGAAATGTGAGGCCACGAATGAACCTCCTGATCCTCTCCCTATCAGTGGGAACCAACCAAACTACATGACGGGCCAACTCAGAAAACCTCATCTCGTATTGCGTCTCAAACATACCATCCTGACGAAGCGGCTCAAACTGTCTGCGCAGCTCCTCTCTACGGGGATGAGGCACGAACTTCTCCAAAAAGAGAATGGATAACTCCTTCCACGTAATTAGTGCTGCACTGATCGGCCTACGCCTCTCATAAGCCTCCCACCATCTGAAGGAAGCCCTAGAAAACTGAAAAGTAGTAAATGAGACCCCACTGGTCTCCAAAATACCTGTTGTTCGAATAATCCTCTGACACCTTTTCAAGAAACTCTAGGCATCCTCCGACTCTGCCCTGCTGGAGCCTCCCGAACTGAAAGGAACACCCTTTTCGGTCAATTTGGTCAAGGGCGATGCAATAGATGAGAAATCCTGCACAATGAGAAATCCTACACAAAACAACGATAATAACCAGCCACCCTAGAAAGCTCCGAATCTTCGTAGCTGAGAACGCTCTAGGTCAGTCCAAAATACATCACAAGGAACTCATAATGACCATAACGGGCCCTGAAGGCTGTCTTAAGAATATCTGAGTCCCGAATCTTCAACTGGTGAAATCCAGACCTCAAATCAATCTTGGAGAACACCCTCGTTCCCTAAAGCTGGTCAAATAGATCATCAATACGTGGCAAAGGATACTTATTCTTGATTGTGACTTTTTTCAAATGCCTATAATCAATGCACATTCTCATGGTACCATCATTATTCTTCACAAACAGAACAGATGCATCCCAAGGTGATACACTAGGCCTAATAAACCCCTTATCAAGAAGTTCCTGAAGCTGCTCCTTAAACTCTTTCAACTCAGCTAGTGCCATACGATACGGAGGAATATAAATAGGTCGAGCGCCCCGCACCAAGTCAATATCAAAGTCAATATCCTTCTCGGGCGGCATGCCGACAGGTGTGTAGGAAACACATCTAGAAAATCTTGCACCACCGGAACTGAATCGATAGTATGGGTCTCAGCACCAACATCCCTCACAAAGGCCAAATAAGATAAGAAACCCTTCCCAACCATCCTCTAGGCCTTCAAGTATGAAATCGCTCTACTGGGAACATAGTCTAGAGAACCTCGCCACTCAATTCGTGACAAAACCGACACCACCAACATCACGGTCTTAGCGTGATAATCCAGAACAGAATGACATGGAGACAACCAGTCCATAGACAAGATCAAATTAAAATCAACCATACTAAGCAACAAGAGATCAACTCTAGTCTCCAATCCCCTAATATTCACTACACGCGATCGATATACACGATCCACAATAATAGTAGCCCACAACGTAGATATATGAATAGATGAAGCTAAAGACTCATGGGGCATATCCAGATAATGAGCAAAATATGATGATACATATGAATATGTGTAACCAGGGTCAAATAATACAGAAGTATCTCGGTGACAAATTGAGACAATACATGTGATCATTGTGTCTGAAGCAATATCATCTTGTCTAGAAGGGAGTGCATAGAAACGGGCCTGGCCGCCACCTGATTGGCCTCCCTCTATAGGGCGACCCCTAGCTGACTGAGCCCTACCCCGAGCTGGTTGGGCGAGTGGTGAAGTAACGGGTGCTGAAGTCGTAGGCTAGCTCCTCTACTGAGATGGACCTCCCAATAGGCAGGGACGCGGCCTTCTGATATGACCAAACTCTCTACACTCATAGCAACTCCCATTGCTGGTGGTGGGGACAAAGGGGAGTCCTGGGTACCGGGATAATTGGTAGAAGGGCCTGACGTAAATGAGCTCTGAACCGATAGAGCACGGGACGAACTCTGAGTTGGTAGGGAACTGAGAGATGAATGGCCCTGATGAGAATTGTGTGAACCGTGGCCAGATGATGCACCATGGTAAACTGGACGAGATGACTGGCCCTGATGAGAATTGTGTGAACCGTGGCCAGATGATGCACCATGGTAAACTAGACGAGCCGTTTGAGCGTGCCTATAGGGAAGACCCCTACCGTGGTAGAACTGACCTCCAGAGGGAACACCACTAAATCCACCTGATCCACGAGGCCTCTTGGCCTCCCTCTCAACTCGCTCATGCTTGCGGACCATATCTAACTGCCGAGTAATATCGACAACCTCTTCAAAAGTAGTATCAGACACCCTCTCCCTAGTCATAAGCAATCGCAACTGAAATGTGAGGCCACCAATGAACCTCCTAATCCTCTCCCTATCAGTTGGGACCAACCAAACTCCATGACGGGCCAACTCATAAAACCTCATCTCGTATTGCGTCTCAAACATACCATCCTGACGAAGCGGCTCAAACTGTCTACGCAGCTCCTCTCTACGGGGCTAAGGCACGAACTTCTCCAAAAAGAGAATGGAGAACTCCTTCCACGTAAGTAGTGCTGCATTGACCGGCCTACGCCTCTCATAAGCCTCCCACCATCTTAAGGAAGCCCTAGAAAACTGAAAAGTAGTAAATGAGACCCCACCGGTCTCCAAATTACCTGTTGTTCGAAGAATCCTCTAACACTTTTCCACGAAACCCTGGGAATCCTCCGACTCTGCCCCGTTGGAGCCTCCCGAACCTCTCCAATCTCCACTGCTCATCATCAGTCATAACATGAACCACATGGGCCTAAGCAGCTGCAACTGGTTGGGCTGGTAGTGCCCCTGGTGTCTGGAATCCCTGCATCACCTGCTCTGCTGTGTGGGCGGCGGGAGTACCTCCCCCGGTCTAAGAAGTAGATTTTGTGACAGGAACAGAGATCGCCTGAGCAAGACTAGTGCATACGGTAAGAATATAAGCTAAGGCCTCTTGAAGACCTGGAATCACATTGGGCACGGGTGGTGCATGTGTTAGCCCCACTGGCTTATCCACAACTAGAACCTACTCTGGGACTGGGGCAACTGGTGGAATTGCAGGTGCTTCCCTAGCTGATGTACGAGCAGTACCTCTACCCCTACCATGGCCTCTACCGCGACCTCAGCCTCTCGCGGCCGTGACTGGTGGTGCTGGTGGCTGTCTATCCTGTCTAGTAGTACATGTCCTCACCATCTAAGAGAATAGAATAATAGAATTTTAGTTACCAGAATTAACAGATTCGCACGACAAGGATTCAAGAATATGAAGTTTCTTAAGGGATCGTCAGCCACTCGAAGATAAGTACAGACGTCTCTGTACATATCTGCAAGACTCTACTAAACCTTCTTATGACTCGTGAGAACTATGTAACCTAGGCTCTTATACCAACTTGTCATGACCCAAATCCTAACCTTTCGTGATGGCGCCTATTGTGGTACTAGGAAAGCCGATATTTATAAAATACTCCCAACATTTAACAGAAAATGAATCAAAGGATTCTTAATAACCAAAGTTTTCATAAAACAGGGTAAGGACCCAAAACACAAATGTGGAAAAATAACTCCCAGATCGGGGTGTCACAGAACTCATGAGCAGCAATACAACACCAGTCTAGAAAAAAATGTCTATAAAAGTCTGGATCAAGATAAAAATAAAGAAAAATAAGTAGGGAGAAATAAGGGATGCGAACGCCGGCCAGCTACCTTGAAATCTACGACGATCAGCTGTGCAAAATATTAATACCCTTCGTGACCAGAAACACCTGGATCTGCACACGAAGTGCAGGGTGTACCGTGAGTACAACCAACTCAGTAAGTAATAATAATCAATAAGGAACTGAAAGATAGTGATGAGATACATAGTTATAATTCATTTTCAGTAGTCTCAACAAGGAAATATAGGCATGCTTTCAAATCCGGCAATTTAAGTCAAATCATTTTACTCATGTCAAGTTCAAGTAAAAACCGGATATAATATCTCCTAGAAATTTCAAACAGTGACATGTAGCAGCTATGTGCAACAACAATGAAAGCAAATATAGCCTCTTAGGCAACAGTCACTCAGTCTTTCTCAATAGCTCATCACTCGACTCTCAGCCCTCAACACTCAAACTCAATAAGTACCTGCGCTCACTGGGGGTGTACAAACTCCACAGGGGCTCCTTCAGCCCAAACTCTATATCTCTGCGACGTGTAGCCCGATCCCATAATATATAAATAGCCATAAGGCTCATTGCAGTGTGCAACCCAATATATATATATATATATATAAACACATCCATAAGGCTCGTTGCGGCGTGCAACCCGATCCATATACATACAGTCCTCAGGCTCGTTGCAGCGTGCAACGCGATCCATATATATATATATATATATATATATATATATATATATATATATATATATATATATATATATATATATATATATATATATATATATATATATATATATATATATATATAGCTCACAGCTCGACACTCAGTCACCAACCTTTCCAGTCTCTCGGGCTCTTAGAAATCATAAAAATCAGCCCAAACAGAGATAATATAATGTATCAACAAGAAACAAGAAGAGACTGAGATATGATACGCAAGTAAACTGGGACTGAGTACAAGGCAGTAATTAGCAAGTAATTCAACAAGTACACGACCTCTACGGGTCCCAACAATATCAACACATAGCCTAAACATGATTTCTAACATGATTTGCAGTAAAATTTCTATAACACAGGGAGAGCATATAGCTAACAATAAGTTATTCAACTTTATAGTTCCATAGAATGGACCAAGTCACATTTCCTACGGTGCACGCCCACACACCCGTCACCTAGTATGTGCGTCACCTCCAAACCAATCATATAACACATAATCTTGGGTTTCATACTCCCAGAACTAGATTTAGAACTGTTACTTACCTCAATCCGAGCAAAACTCTACTCCAATATGCTTTTGCATCGGGAATCAGCCTCCAAATGTTCCCAATCTAGCCACAAGTAGTACAATACAATAAATAGGGGCTAAAGGAATCAACTCTACAAGAAATTACGAAATTAAAAGCCAAAATCTGAAATTAGCAAAAAGCCGGCCGCCGGGCCCACGTCTTGAAATCCGACAAAGGTCACAAAACCCGAAATCCCATTCCACCACGAGTGTAACCATATCAAATTTATTAAAAGCTGATATCAAATTGCCACTCAAAGCCCCAAAATCAACTCTCCAAACCCCTAGCCACCAACCCAAATTACACCTAAAAAATACACCAACTAGGTGGAAAATCAGTGGGGAAACATAATTATTGAAGAAAAATGAACACAAGGAGCTTACCTCAAGAATTTCCTAAAAAACCCTCTCGAAAACCTCCAAAGTCCGAGCTCAAAATGTTAGAAATGGTGAAAAATCTCGGAACCTCGCTTAAATAGGTTCTGCCCAGGCATTTCCGCACCTGCGGAGCCTGGGCTCGCACTTGTGCATCCGCTTTTGTGAAAAAATGGAGCTTCTGCGAAAACCAACTTGATTCCGGCTGCCTTCGCTCCTGCGATCTATAGTACGCATTTACGATATCCACTACAAAAAAAGCAGCGTTTAGCGACGGAATTTAGCGACAAGAGATACTCCGTAGCTACATAACGACGGATTAGCGACGCATTTTGTAGTTTGTCGCCAAATAAACTACAAAAAGAATTCGTATAAAATATAGTGATGGAATAGTGACAAAAAATTATATTCGTCACTAAAATTGGCGCTAAATGTTAGCGCCTTTATTTTACCTACAAAATTAGCGATGAAAGTGAGGCGACAAAAATTATTAAAACCTAGCGACGGATTTAACGTGAAAAAATCCATCGCTGCAGTCATTTTACTTATCAAGACATTCCAAAGTTTGTTGCGACAAAATTTTCCGTCGCTAGTTTCCTTAAAATAAAATATCATTAGATATTATTAGCGACAGAAATTAGGTCCGCCGCTATTTCCGTTGCTAAAAATCTAGTTCCATTAGAATAAAATCTATTAGTTATTATTAGCGACATTAATTCCATCCGTCGCCGATTATGTTGCTAAAATTTTGTCCTAAAAGAAACTTCAGACAACACGCCCACTCCTCTCTCCAAACTCCACTCTCATACAATTAGGGCAACCCGCATATTTCTCTCCTCATCATATATACTCTCATTCTCAATACTTTTCAACAATGTGAGTTTTCTACTTCAAATACAAAAAATTGGGTGTGAATTTAGGGTTAATGTCTGAAAATAGAAGAAAACTTTCGAAATTGCAAGATTTTTGCTGCAGAACTCTGAAATTCGAAGTCATGTGTTGCTGCTCCGCAAGATTATCAGGTGGAAGGGTCTTTCCCCATTTTTTTTGTAACTTTTCTGTTGCTTCCTCTCTCTGTTATTCTGTAGCTTTCCCCCTTGGTTCCTCCGTTGTCAGTACCTAAGGTATACTCTTTATGGCAAAATTTTGATGTTTTCTTGATGTATTTTTTTGTAGATTTTGTGTTTTTCTGTTGTTGAATCTGTCAATGCTGCTTTTGTTTAAGTGATTTTGGTTTAATATTTTCTGGGGTTTGTTTGTTTTTTGCTTTAAAAAATGGGTTTTTATACTCCTTATGGCAAAATTTTGATGTTTTCTTGATGTAATTTTTTGTGGATTTTGTGTTGAATCTGTCAATGCTGCTTTAGTTTGAGTGATTTTGGTTTAATATTTTCTAGGGTTTGTTTATTTGGCAGTGTGATACAGTGGCTAAAGAGTGAATTCCTTTTGATGTTATTGCGACACAACTCTTTTCTTCTAATATTTTACATATCAACTGTCTTTATATATAAAATCTATGTTACGATGAAATGTATCAAAAGTAATAGTATCTTTTAGAAATTTAGGATCAGTGAAGATTGACTCCTACAATGGTGTCATGTTCATGTCTAGCTAAAGAACACATGTGAAATAAGTCAAACATATCTAGCAAGAAATGAGTAAGTTGTTGTCCTTGTTGCCAATTGATGCAACACCATCATTCTTGATGCATGAGTTGTGATGCTTATATGGACTGCCGATATATTTTCCCGCTCTTTATTTTTATTTTTACTATTTCACATATCTTTATAATGTTTCCTAAATTTAAATAGCAGTAACATATTTGATTTACTAAGAAGAGAAAAATAAAGATTTAATGCATTTTGTTCCTAAAAAGAAATCCTTCTTTCTGCTTTGACTCTGGCTCTTCAAATTCAATATTAAAAGAGGGGAAAGGTAAGGCAAGTTAATACATTTGATTTCAGGTTAAATGAAAAGAGAAAAAAAAAAGGAAAGGTAAGGCAAGTGGCTACATTTGGTCACATGTTAAATGAAAAGAGAAAATACTAAAATTCTTTATAAATAGTTTGTTTTTGAAACAGAGATTGTAAGTAAAGAGATAAAGTGGCACGTAGAAGACATGAAATATTTTTTTCTAATTTTCAGTTACTAAGAAGATTCTATGAAAGATCTTTCAGCAGTTCTATGTCTTCGTTAAAGATGTCTTACAATTAGAGGAAAGATTTTAGATTACTAATTGATCTGACCGGTTATAATGGAAACAAAAAATTGATGTCAGCTTGTTATTCATTTTAGAAAGTATTCTGATGTCTTATTAAATAAAGAACTCTAAGATCTTGTTTATTTTAAATATTAAATAGGAACATGAACTCTAAGGTCATGTGTATGGTGTCATTCAGCATATAAGAAAGAAATTAGCTTGGAGCAGTTATGCATGAATTAAATAGTACTGCATCTTCATTTATATTTGAATCTTCATCCTTAATTAGTTTCTTGTCTAATTGTTTCAAGACATTCATGCGATCGATAGCAGAAATTTCGATTCAAATGTAGTTTGTTTCTTGAAACCTTAAAACAGAATCCATCTGTCTTTGGTGTATACTTTTGCTTGAAATTGTAATTTCTTGACTAGTCATTTGGGAAAAATGAGTATCGAGGACTGAACAAACTCATGCATATCAGAACTATGAATTTTATAGTGATTACAGCTTAGAATTCCTACAGAATATTGATCAACAGAAATCTACATCATGCTTGGAATTTTGTTTTCAGCCAGTGGGCAGCTTGCAGATTCTTGATGTACATTTGCAGACAATTGTGCTGATCTTCTTAATTGAATAACTTTTGTATAGGCTGTCGAGATCCAACACCAAGTGAGTTGTATTTGCACGTCCATACACATGGTAATGATGAAAAATCTTTTGTTGCTGAGAAATCCCGAATCGTACATGTAAGATAACTTTTTAATAATTTTATTGACTTTAGTTTCATATATTTTTTTAATTTTGTAAATTGAATGTTCTTATTAACTCTTCTACAGGAAAAATATCAGGAAATATTACAACAACAAACACAAACTCAATCTGATATTGATCAGTGTAAAACGTATTATCAAGCTGCTGGAGAAAAAAAGAAAGAAGAGTATATGATCTTGGATCTCAAGAAAAATGCTACTACGGGCCAAATCTTCATGGCTCTTTTGGATCTGATTCTACATCGTCAACAACACCTCTAAATGCTCAATCAACACTGACAAGGATTTTGGATGAGTTAGTGATGCGATTGATTCTTGCACTGACAGATCATATAGTTCCCGTAATCGTTGAGCGGGTACGCGAATTAGCTTCCTTACCCTTGCATCAGCCAAATACTGATCTTACCAACCATCCATTAAATGTGACACCTACAGTTCCAACATCTTCTACTGCTGCTAACATTGATGAGGTTCATGCACTGGGTTCTGATGATGACCGTAACTCTCCAGCCTCGCATAGTTAGCCTACTTTTTTTAGACTTTATTGTTGGTCCTTGTAGATTTTTTGTACTTAATTAATGATACTATTACATGCATTATGCTATATATTTTGGACCTTGTTGAATATATTGTTAATTTATATTAATATCAATGACTTTTTATTAAGTGTATTCAATAGCTTTTATATAATATGTTTGAACAGAGTACATTTAAAATAATAAATAAAAATAATTTAAAAAATCAGCAAAATGTTAAAAATAAATTAGCGACGGATACTTTCCCTAGCTAAAATTATTGCGCAAATTAATCTTGCGACTAATTGGCGACAAAAGGTTTTTGTTGCAAAAATCAGGGAGAATTAGCTATAACACAACTAGCGACGGACGATTTTGTCACTATAAGAACAAACAACGAATTTTACTATGTATTGCAGCGATGAAAGGCGTCAAAATAGTGACAGAAACAAGAAATACAGCGACAGTTATTTCCCTCGCTAAACTTTGCTACAGATATATGTCGTCTTTAATCTGTCGCTAATTCTGCGACGGTTTGGTATTTTTCGTCGCTATAAGCCTAGCTACGAGCATTTTAGGGAACAACTTGAATTTGTCGTTAATCCGCCGCTAAACAACTGTACAGACGGAAAACATTGATTTAGCGACGGAATGCGGCCGTCGCTAAACGCTGTTTTTTTCTTTGTAGTGATAGCAGGTGCGGAAAAACCATCGCTCATGCGATCTAGGTCCGAAAATTTTTTAGACGATCTAGATCTGAAAAATTTACTTTTGAAGTTCACTCTAATTTTACCTATCGCGACTACAACGGTAGAAAGAGCATTCTCATCCATTAAGTACATCAAAGATGAATTGCATAGTAGTATTGGTGATGCATCTTTAAATAGTTGTTTAGTTTGTTACTTTTAAAAAGAAGTATTTGCAAATATAAGCAATAATGCTATTATTGATCGTTTTTAGAGTATGAAAATGCTTCGAATTCAAGTATAAGTAAATGATGTACTTTTGTTATATTAGTATCAATTAAAGATATTCTATAACATTGAAGTTTGTATTTTGAGGTAAATTGTGCCTCTTTAGTTCTCTTTTTTGGACAACAGTAGATATTACCATTAGTATGTCAGGAATCGCTATTAAGGACACTAAGTTTGTTTTATATTTTAAAGTTTATTCGAGTTTAGTCCATGTGTGCACAAGGATGTGCACGACGTTGTTTATTTTCTTGGAATGATTATTTTAAAATTTGTATTCGCAGGTCAATTGGGGAGTCTGATGATATCGAAGTTTGTGTTTGTGGGTCAAATGGGGAGTCTGATGAAATCAAAGCGTAAGCTTTTCTTACTTTATTTTTGTTTTTTTGCTTAGCAAGTTTAGATTATATAGTGGATTGTGCTGCTTATTTACTGGTCTATCATAGAGTTTATATATATTCTTTTATTGGCTAATAATGTTTTAGGTAATTCACTCTAATGACAATGGTGTCTTCGTCATACTCAAATTCTGGGTCCGCTTTTGTGTGCCTCAATGGGCATGCCTTAACATATTTCGTATTGTATTAATTAATAAAGATTTATTATAAATTGACTAGTTTTACGTTGCTATTTATAGTTGTTGTTGTTGGTTGATAGCCAACTTAAATCTTGTGCATGCTAGCTAGTGTCGTGTGAATGAGTCTTTTGCTTTGCTTTAGCTTTTACAAAGTAGAAAAAGGATTTCCAAAGTTACATTAGAAACTACCTTTTGTTTCTCTTAGAAGAAAAGGATGTTTGTAGATCTGCAGATGCAACAGATGATATATGCAGCTATATATGAGGACTTACTATAAGTATAAAAGAGCTAAAACAAGGAGATTCTTCTGATCTTGATACCCAATGGTTAGCCTAATTGTCTGCTTAATTCATTGGAAATTTGGAATAATAAAATATTCTAGCTATATATTGTCACTCTATAAAAGTTAATATTTGCATTTATCGTGTTCCGGTGAGGGCTAGAGTATTCCTTATTATAAACTTACTCAGATTAAAGCTAAACTAGTTGATTCTTTTTGATTGACCGGCCTTAAGCAACCTTCACATTTCTTGGTGAGATTAGAGACTGATATAGGATTTACTTTTAAAATTTTTAGCATTGAACCTATTATATTTTTAAAGTCATGGGTTCATATCTACTATTTTTACAATTTAATAAATTTTTAAATAAATATTTACTTCGTACCAAAAGTTATGAGTTCAATGGAATCCGTTGAGTATATATTACATCCGCTCTCGATGAGATCCCAAATCTCCAAGTGAGGCCACTATTGGTGTGAGTCGTAAGGAGTTTTAGTCTCGAGTCAAAGTTGAAATGTCAGTTTCTATCGATCACTTGAAAAGAATTTGAAGTTCCGCCCATGACTTAGAAAAATTATGGCGAATTCCATTATATGAATTTAGCCAAGATACAAAAGCTACTTACAAAGATGTACAAGGCCTTAAAGCTAATCAACACCTCTTTTCTATCCCATCTATTTTTCTTCTTCTAACCTTTTTAGTTATTTATTATAAAGAAAAAAGGCATATTATGTGCACTACTAATTGGACAATTATCAGTTCTTTAGAGATGCTTTTATCTCTTCAATTTGTTTTTGAATCTTAGAATGTCTCCTTAAAGACAACCTTTTCCACTCTACTAACCGTCGTAGAAAAATCATAACCTGCCAAAACAATTTTAGCAAAAATGTCACTAAAATTCTACAATATAAGCACAACAAATGGAAACTTGAAAAAGAGTAGCCCGGTGCATTAAGCTTTCGTTATGCGCGGAGTCCGGGAAAGTGCCGGACCATATGGGTCTATCGTACGCAGCCTTACCCTACATTCCTGCAAGAGGTTGTTTTCACGGTTCGAACCCGTGACCTTTTGATCACATGACAGCAACTTTACCAGTTACGTCAAAGTCCCCTTCAACAAATGGAAATAATTGAGAAAACAATATGATGCTGACCTCGGATGGTTCTTGTAAAGAATACGATGCATATGTGTCTTTTGGAGTTTTGGAGACAAGAATGCCAAAACCTTGCCCTCTTTCTCTTAATACCTATCAAAATAAATAATGATATATTAGTGATAAAGACAATATTTAACTTTTATATATTTACATTATAAAATACTGTCTCTGTTCCACCTTCTGTGACAACTTTCTAATTTTGAAAATTTTTCAACCTGTAAACTTTTATTTTACTCTTAAGAAGATGATTATAGCCACATAAATATCGATGACTTGTTTTAGACCACAAATTTTAATTGTGTTTTTTTCTTTCTTACATTTCGTGTTTATTCAAACTTTACCACATAAAAGTGAAACAGGACAATTTGCAAGTAATAATTCAAAATAAGTAGTATCATAACCTAGAAATAAGGTAGATAACCATCTGAAATAAGTTAAAATACACTGTAATTTTTTATTTTTTTTTAAAAAAGAACATAGGAAACCTTGAAAGCATCTTCATCGGTTCGATCATCTCCAATATATACAGGAAAGACATCAGTACAATTAGCGTACCCTGTTGAAAAAAGATTTTATTCTCAAAATTAGAATTAAATAGATGATTTATTTTATGTGATAATAAAAAATAAAATAAAAATTTATTATTCGAAAACTAGATACTTACCAAGGGATTGAAGCAAAAATTCAAGAGCTTTCCCTTTGTCCCATTTAATAGCTGGACGAATCTCTAATACTTTTCTCCCTTGGCTTAATCGAAGGTTTGAATATTCTTTTAGCACTGACCTTACATGTTGTGCTAGTTCACCCCATTTCTGTAACATATATAAAATCAGATATTTTCTTAAACGTTTTTAAATTTAATAAAATACCTTTAAATTATTTATGCTTTTAACACATGATTTGTATAACCTAAAAAGATGCTTCTTTTGTTTTTACTTTCAAATGGGTCATGTGTATGGATAATATAAAATATGATATAAATATTTTTATAATTATAAATTATGATAAAATGGAAAAGGGTCAAAGCTACCCCTAAAGTATTGCATGTAGAGCACTTATGTCCTTGGTTTAATTTTGGTACCAAAAACATCCTTACCGGTAACGGCCAGGATATTTTTGGTGCCAAAATCAAACGGAGGACATAATTGCTTTATATCCAATAGTTTATGAGAAGGTTTGGACATTTTCCTAAGATAAAATAATAAGTTTAAGTAAATTATTTCTGAATTTTTTAACAAACTAAAAGAAAAAGTATGTCATAATGTGTTAGGAGTTGTAACATTCAATCTTGTCATAATTGAAAGGGGAAAAACTATGTGGAACATTTTCCTTACGTTGCTCACATCTTCCAAAGATATCACAAGACCTGTGTGTCGGGTCCTTCAAAATAATGTGTTTAATTTTTGAAAAATACGATATAAATATAACAATATTTTCAGAGGATCCGAGTAACATAACTTTTTCGTACCTTTTCATCAACACAGCGGAAATGCACAGAGACACAAAACTTATTATTCTCCACTCTAACACCTTCGATAGACTTTGTTTTATCCAACAATTTTTTGTAAACCTGTAATTTTCATATCAGGTAAAATATCAAATAAACATTGTCATCAACAATAATTTACTTTATATATAAAGTATATACTTTATGATGGATAATTACCTCATCAATCATTGGGAGAAATTCATTTGCTGGTTGGAAAAGAACAGCTTGAGTTCCCTGGAATTTTAAGCATGGAAATAAAGTTATTGTATAAAGTTAGATCATTTAACAAAAAGAGAAAAGGAAAAGAATATAAACTCCAGTCCTATGAACTAACTGAAGAAGCTGCAGTTGTACATTGTTTTATTTTTTGGTTGGGCTTTACATACTCGGAGTCCGGTACTGGCATTAAGTAATGAAGCTCGATTATATTTGGATTCACGCCGCGTAAGACCAATTTAAGGGGAAGCGCTTTCTAGCAAGATTTTTTTCATACTTAGATTTCGAATTCGAAACATTTGGTTAAGGGTGGATGAATCAAATCCATCCCACCACGACCAGAACCCAATTGTACGTGCAGAGACAAGTTCACTTACTTTCTTGTATTTGGAGCCTTTTGAAGGACCTTCTATATCCATGCCATGGCTTCCAGCATAGTACAACTCTGCCAATTGTACAAAACTATATACCTATAATTATGCAAACCAAAAAGAGAAAATAAATAAATAAAAACCAGTTTATAAACCTAAAAAAAACAGAAAAAGAAGAAATCTTGAAAAAGCACTAAACTTAAAAGGACTGAAGAAGTAGACAGAAAAAAAGAAAAGATGTACCTTGTCTTTGCACCTCCCACTAATTATAGCAGTTGGGAAATATCTGGCAAGCTTTCTCACTGTTCCTCTCATCTGATACATAGAAAGAAAGGGTTGAGGGAGTTGGAATAAATAGTAAAAATACTTTGAAAAAAAAGCAGTTATACGGATGGTGTAAAAAATATTTGCACTGTTAAATTAGGTAAAAGGTAATTACAAATAACTATATTTAAAAAAATTGACAGATAAAAAAAAGCAGCTCGTTGCTCAAAGTATTTTGCGTTCAGCAAGGCCCCGGGATAGGCCGCATCCAAGGGATATGATGTAGACTGCCTATCCTAATACAAGCATTAATGACTGATTCGACGGTTTGAACTCGTGACCTAAACAACTTTACCATTGCTCAAAAGAAGAAAGTTTGAAGTTGGTTGAGAAGACTTACAGCCTCAGACATGAAAGCTTGATCAGGGTCATCAACAATGGGGGAAAGGGTGCCATCATAGTCTAAAAACATCACCATTTTCTTTCCTTTAGAAGCACTGATTATTTGCTCAAACATGTCCAGTGCCGATGGATGGTGCACCTGTTTCATTTAATCAACACAAGAATTTTTTTCATCTCCTTTTTTTCGTTTCCGATCTCAAATAGTGTCATCTATTACCTAACTGTACAAAATAATAATAATAATAAGGTTACGTTTTATGTCACACTATTTTCTTATTAGTTCGTTCTAAAAAATGACATATTTTTACCTATAAAAATAATTTAATTTTAAACTTCTCATTTTACTGTGACAAACTTTCATAATCACACAAACTTTATGAGTTACGACATGTTTAAGATTAAAGGACAATCTGGCATACTAAGATCTTGTTATGCATGGGGTTCAGGAAAGGATCGGACCACAAGAGTCTATTATACACAGTCTTACCCTATATTTCTGCACGATTATAAGTTTAAAAAGTTTTATAGCTATACAAATATTATAGCACATTAAAAATCACAAGTTACAAAAGTGTAAAATACTTCCTATTACGTGCAGGCTCCATGCAAGAAGGGCTAATAATGAAGAAATTTTCAGCTTTTATTTTTTTCTTCTTTTCTTTTAATTTTCTCTTATTATTGGTGAGAGTAAGTTTGTTAAGATTGAACTCACCATCCAAGAAGTATTGTCTTCAGATAGAGAAGTGCACTTGTGATGAGTTGGAGACGAAGCTCTCATTGAATCAACCCAATTATTGTTGATTCTTGGACCACTATTTATTTCTACTAGTGTCTTTCTTGAAATGTTGATGCAACTTCCCGGCGCCGGTGGCGGCTTCTTCACCGCTGCCGTGGACGTGGCGGTGTTGATACCGGAATTAGGATCGGAAACCACCACATTCTGTTTAGTCATTTTAACTACCTAGATTGAAAAATACACTTCTCGTGCACAAAAAATCAAAGAGTTGAGAGAAAGTGTGTGTAATTTGGGTTGGTTTGGTTATTTTATACAGTTATAAATAGACACTAGTGCACAAGGCAACGCACCTTTCAATGGACCCCACCTTTGGACCCCACAAAAAAGTACTGGGCCCCACAATAGGGTTTGGATTGGTTGTGACCCACGGCTTAATATCTAGGAAAGGGTCCCACGTTTAATGGTTAAGTGGTCCCACCAAACCAAAGTGGAAACTGGTCCAGTCTCTTGCCTCTCCGCCGTCTTCGCCGCTGCCCATAACAGACTACTCCAGCTTGGATCCTACGTGGAAGATTTTATGCCACGTCAGAAAATATGAATTTCTCTCTAGCAGTAATTATATTTGTACCAGTACACTGGAGCAGACTAGAACAGGCAGATTTTTGCATAAGTGCAAACTGATTTATTGAAAAACAAACAGTATTATTTTCCAAAATGAATAACAATATAAGGAATAGGATTTTGCAATATCCTGGTTACGTAATTTAAAAAAAAAATATATATATATATATATATATTAGTGTACAAAACTTAAACTGTTAATTGATATAGAAAATTATGAATCCAATTTTCTATGACCAAACTTAGGGAAAGGCTTTGATCTATCCTAATCCATAAGATAATATAACCAACTCCTAATGAAGTTAACAGATTGTTACACAAATAACCGGTCAATTTTACTGTATACTTTTCTAGCTGGTACACATATATTATATATTGATTATATCTAGTTATACATATATTATACTTGAGTTATACATATATTATATATCCGTGGAATATTTTTGCTTTAAAAGATTAGGTTGCGACTATTTAGATTAATTCTTCTTCTTTTTTAACTTTAGCGTCCTTTTTAAATTTTATGAGACTTTACATTTATACAGAGTCAATGCCTAATGAAATCATCATCGGATTTAAAAAGACTGCCTTAAGGCATTCCAAAGCAGCCATCTGGCCTACTTGGTAGGGTATACAGTACTGTTGTAATTTCATCTTAGAGAATAAAACGAGAAAAAGGAGAGCAAATTCTAAACACCATATATAGGTAGGCCATTGTTCAATAATTCTTTGGAGAGAGTACAATTCGTCTCTATGGTGAGGGTCTCTGCATTTGGCTTTACAATGTTGTTATTGTGACTTGACTGTGTACTGCAAATGATTCCTACTATCTCCAATTTTGTTCTATTCTATGTACGCATTTATGCATGTCTAGATACTATCTCCAAGGCGCACCGAAGCCGTTGTCACCGGCTCGTACGATCAACATGATTATCGACGGAAGCAACAGTGCCTCTATCAACGGCGTTAAGTTCACTTCCACTCACAAGATCAAAAGATCTATCACCCACGAGCGGTATGACGGACTCGAAGAAAATATCATCCTCGACGAGTCAGATGCCGACGGTTTGACGTTCCCTCACAACGATTTTTTCGTTATTACTTTACGAATTTTAGATATTGATGTCAAACGTATCATGGTAGACGACGGGAGTGGAGCGTGTATTATCCATCCCCGAGTTCTCGCCAAGATGAGACTCGAGGACAAGATAGTGCCACGCTACATCATACTAATCGGTTTTAATAATGCAATTGAACGGAATCGAGTAAAATTACACTCCCTGTCTTGGCCGACGTCATAACTTGGAGACAACGTTCCATATCATGGATCAGGCCACCACATACAATGCCATACTAGGATGATCATGGATACATTCCATGAGAGCCATCCCCTCCAGCCTATACCAAGTGATCAAGTTTCCGACACCTTGGGGAATATTCAGCATACGAGGAGAACAACGCACGTCCCGAGAATGCTACCGCATCGCCTTGGACAGCACGACAACCCAACAGAAGAAAGATTAGGAAAAAGAGGCATAACAATCAATAGGGTCGAGGTCGACGCAAGAAGAGACAAGAGACGTCATCATGGACACCGAAACGGTCGAAGCCGCGTACTCAACTATAGAGTACCTCGACCCCGTTCAATTAGATCTTGGAAACCTAGCAAATAGTCCTACATTGGCTGAAAACTCCGAGAACCAGGTAAATTTATCCAATTTTAATAACTAACGCAGATTTATTTGCCTTTAACCATGCAGATATACCAGGCATCCCCAAGGAGATCGCTACACACTAATTGAACCTCGACCCATTCTATCCCCCGTAAGGCAGGTCAACCGAAAATTTAACCCTGCCATCAATGATACCGTCCATGAGGAGGTAGAAAAGCTATTAGAAAATGGCTCCATCAGGGAGTCAAAATAGCCCAAGTGGATCGCTGATTTAGTGATGTCAAAAATAAAAAAGGGAAATGGAGAATGTGTGTAGACTTCACAAACTTAAACAAAGCATGCCCGGAGGATTCATTTTCGTTACCACATATCGACCAACTCATCGGCGCGACAACTGGGCACGAGTTTTTGAGTTTCCTGGACGCGCACTCGGGCTATAACCAGATACTTATGGACAAAGATGACCAGGATAAAACCACGTTCATCACCCAGTGAGGAACATATTGTTATAGGGTCATGTCGTTCGGGTTGAAGAACGCAAGAGCCACCTATCAAAGATTGGTCACAAGAATGTTCAAAGACTAGCTCGACAAGACCATGGAGGTATATTGTCACGACCCAAATCTCTCTCTGTAAGACGTCGTGACGACACCTAGTCTCTACGACTAGGTAATCCTAACAAATTGCGTAATAATAAAAATTAAAATGGAATTTAACAACTAGACTGCAACAGATAACTATAAAATGATAAAATACCGCTCGGCTTGTACAAATAACCCAGCACTAGAGTGTACACAGAGTTCCCAAAACCCGGTAATCATAAGTCACAAGCTACAGAAAAAAAACTAGTATCTCTATACACCATAGTCTAAGAAAGTACGAAAAGGTAAACAACATAGGACGGAATAGAGGGGGACTCAAAGGTTTGCGGACGCGGGCATATATACCTTGAAGTCTCCAAAGTCTCGTTGCTCACTGATAACGGGGCTGATAAGAAGTACCTGGATCTGCACACAAAACATGTGCAGAAGAGTAGCATGAGTACACCACAATGGTACCCAATAAGTGCCAAGCATAACCTCGGTAGAGTAGTGACGAGGTCAGGTCCAGGCCCTACTGGGATATAATAATAAGACAGAAGATATAATATCAGGAAGAAAAACTGAGAATTTAACAGAAAGAATTCACAAAGAAATAACAACACAGCACAATGAGATAAACAACAGGGACATTCTCAAGATACCGTATTGTAGTCCCAAAAGTAAATACTCAATAGGGGATCTCCCGAGATACCGTCTCGTAGTCCCAACAGTAAATATGCAAGGAGATCTCCCGAGGTACCGCCTCGTAGTCCCAAAAGTAAACACACATCTCAAATCGGTGGAAAACGTAATTAACAACAAGAATTATACAACTAAGGTTGATAGAAATAAAGTAAAGGCAGGCATTCAACTAGACATGCTGCACATATTTCAAATAAGCATTTAAGACATGTAGACATGCGAAATTAGACTAAACGAGATAACTACACATTCTGGTATAACTCAATTAAGATGTAACATGCTACTACTCAGTGAGAAACCGGATTTTACAATAATTAGCCCGTGTACGCACTCGTCACCTCGCGTACACGGCACTCACATATCACAGAAATATCACAACAGCACCAAATCCTAAGGGGATTTCCCCCACACAAGGTTAGGCAAGCCACTTACCTCGAATCAAGCTCAATCAATCAATAAGAATGCCTCTATTATCCGACTATGAATGGCCCAAATCCAGCCAAAAATAATTACATACCATAAATACAATTATAATAGACTAATCTAATTAATGAAATCAAGACTTTAACAAGAATTTTGAAAATCGCCCCAAAAAGTCGACCAGAGCCCCATAATCGGGTAAAAGTCACAAAACACAAACACCCATACTACGACGAGTTCACTAGTACCAAAATTACTCAGATCTGATGTCAAAATCATAATCAAAACTCAAAATTTTGGTTGAAGGACTTTCCAACTTTTTCCCCAAATTTCTCAACCCAAATCCTTAAGTAAATGATGAAATCAACTATATATTAGTGGATATAATCATAAATGAGTTAAGAATCGTTACCCAATAGCTTCATCTGAAAATCCTTCAAATAATCACCCAAAATCGAGCTCTCAAATACCCAAAATGAAAAATGGGATAAAACCATCGAACTTAGACTTTTTATGCCCAGCGATCTCGCTTCTGCGAGGGGTTCACCGCTTCTACGGTTCTGCACCTGCGGAAAAACCATCGCAGGTGCGAACTTAACTTAAGTCCTCAAAAATCGCTTCTGCGATCAAGGGCCGCTTCTACGCGCCCGCTTCTGCATTCCTTTCTCTCCTCTTGCGAGTCCGCTTCTACGAGACTCTGACCGCTTCTGCGGTCCAAGATGGGCAGGCCCATAATCGCTTCTGCGGCTCGATGGCCGCTTCTGCGGTGCAGCACCTGCGGCCCAAAGTGAGCAAGTGTGATTACACCAGGTGCAACAACTTCAGCCAATCCAACATATTTCCAAATGATCCGTTACCCACCCGAAATCAAACCGAGGCCCCCAAGATCTTAACCAAACATACCAACAAGTCCTAAAACATCATACGAACTTAGTCGAGCCCTCAAATCACATCAAACAACAACAAAAACACGAATCACACTCCAATTCAAACTTAATGAACTTGAAACTTCAAACTTCTACAACCGATGTCAAAACCTATCAAATCACGTCTGATTGACCCCAATTTTTTCACAAGAGTCATAATTGACATTATGGACCTACTCTAACTTCCGGAATCAAAATCCGACCCCGACATCAAAAAGTCCACTTCCGATCAAACGTCCCAAAAATTCAACTTTCGCCAGTTCAAGCCTAATTCAGCTACATGTCTCCAAAACACAATCCGTACATGCTCCTAACTTCAAAATCACCCAATAGAGCTAACGAAACCGATGAAACTCTATTGAGGAGTCCTCTTCACACAGTTCCAACTACGGTCAAAGTCCTAGAACTTAAGCTTTCGTTTTAGGGACTAAGTGTCCCAAATCACTCTGAAACCACAAGCAAAACCTCTCGGCAAGTCTCATAAGCATAAAAATATACGGGGAACGCAGTAAATAGGGGATCAGGGCTAATACTCTTAAAATGACCTGGCGGGTCGTCACATATATATCGATGACATGCAGGTCAAATTTGTAAAAAGAGAAGACCATATCAACCATTTGAAGAAAGCCTTAGACATACCGAGACGGTACAGAATGAAACTAAACCCAGAGGTATGACGTAGCATCAAGGAAGTTTTTGGGTTTCTTAGTGTCACAACGGGGGATCGAAGTCTACCCGGACCAAATCAAAGCTATCGAAGGTATATCGGAGCAACTGACTACTAAGAACCAAGTCCAAAGGTTGACCAGATGAATCGCCGCCCTATCGAGATTTATCGTGCGGGCATCCGATAGATGTCACAGATTTTTTGGCGTGCTAAAAAAGGATAACGGCCTTGAGTGGAGGTCCGATTGCGTACAAGCTCTGCGAGAACTAAAAGAATATCTCTCGTCACCACCTCTGCTCTCGAAGCCTGAACCCAGGGAACACCTCCTCGTCTACGTCGCCGTATCTGAAGTGGCGGTAAGTGCAGTCCTCATCTAAGAAAGTAAAGGTACGCAATTTTCTATTTATTACATTAGCAAAACACTTATCGACGTCGAGAAGAGGTACCCACACTTCGAGAAACTGGCCCTAACATTGATCGTAGCTTCACGAAAGCTTAGACTCTATTTCCAGTGTCACCCTATCTCGGTCGTTACAACCTTTCCTATAAGAAGCATTTTACATAGACCCGAATTGCCGGGGAGGCTAGCCAAGTGGGCCATCGAGTTAAATGAGCACGATATCACATATCAGCCACAAACAATGATATAGTAGCAAATTCTCATTGATTTCGTCGTAGACTTCAGCGCAAAGAAAATACCTGAGCTCGAGAAGGAAGCCGTCCATGATTCTCTCCAAACACAAGACCTTTGGGTCCGATACACCGATGGAGCATGTAATGCTTCTGGATCCGAACTGGGACTCCTACTCGAGGTCTCTACCGGTGAAGTAATTTTCCAGTCTACAAGAGGCCCAGATATGACTAACAAAGAGGCCGAGTATGGGGATGTAATTGCAGGATTGAGACTAGCACTCAAAATATGAGGCGAAGCCATTGAAACTCCGTTGTGATTCACAGCTCGCAGTCAACCAAGTCGCAGGGACTTTCCAAATCATAGAACAAAGGTTGAAAAATATCAAACGGAGATCTGTAAGATGCTGTCCAAGTTCAACGAATGCCATCTCGACCAGATCCCGCTTGCCCAGAACATCAAAGTGGACGACCTCGCCAAATTAGCTGCAGCCATAAAAAATATCATGACCGAGGAAAAAGGTGTAGTCTACCTCCTTAACTTGTTGATGGACAAAATCGAGGTAAGATCTGTAAGCTTAACTTGGGATTGGCGCAATTGTATTATCACCTACTTGCAGGATGGTACACTCCCAAACGAAAAAAAGGAAGCGAAAAAACTAAGAATGCAAGCAGCTCGATATAACCTCCTTCATAACTACTTATACAAGATAAGATATGAAGGCCCTCTGGCTAAGTGCTTAGGTCCAAACCAAACCTAGCTCGTCCTTAAAGAAGTCCATGAAGGCCATTGTGGCGCTTATTTCAGCGATCGAGTGCTTGTTAAGTGTGTCAAATGAACAGGATACTACTGGCCCACCATGAAAAAAGATGCCTCAAAATTTGTGAAGAAATGCTAATAACGTCAGAATTACGCCCCAATCATTCATCAGCAGACGAACTTCTTCACTCAGTCACCTCTGTATGGCCATTCATTAAGTGTTGAATGGACATCGCGGGACCCCTCCAAGCAGGGCGAGGTAATGTACGATTTTTTTAGTTTTAACTGACTATTTCTCTAAATGGGTGAAAGCATGAGCATTCACCCAATTAAGTGAACAAGAGGTAATCGCCTTCATATGGAAAAACATCATCTGCTGATTTGGCCTACCCAAAGAGATCAGTTGCGACAACGGACCCCAGTTCACGAGAAATAAAACCGCCAGATTCCTCGAGAAATGGCACATTAAGAGGATACTTTCTACCCCTTATCACCCAGCGGGTAACGAGCATGTAGAATACTCTAACAAGTCCATATTAAACATGTTGAAGAAAAAACTCGAAGACGCCAATGGACTGTGGCCAAAATACTCCCATAAGTATTGCGGGTGTATAGAACCACCTCGAATACAAGAATAGGAGAGACGCCCTATTCTCTGGTCTATGAAATTGAAACAGTTATACCAGTCGAGGTCGGAGAACCCAACCTAAGGTACTCCCATGAAAGTAGAACTAGCAATAACAAGAGCAGAAAGAAAGAGCTTGATGAGATCGATGAACGAAGAGACATGGCGTCCATAAGAATGGTCACCCAAAAGAAGCAAGCGAAACGTTACTACAACAAGAAGGCAAAGGTCCGGCTTCTCAAGTGGGAGACTACGTACTCAAGGCCAAAACTCAAGCTAGAAGAGATCCACGAGAGGGACAACTAGGAATGAACGGCGATGGTCCATATGAAATATTAGCCAAAGCAAACAAGGGTTCATTCCAACTAGAGACAATGGAAGGAAAATAATTACCAAAAAATTGGATCAGCCACCTCAAATACTCCAACTTCTAAAAGGAAGAAGTGCCCCCCAAGGCGTACTATTTTTCCTTCACTTGAGTTTTGTCCTGTTGGGGTTTTCTCAAGGAGGTTTTTAACGAGGCAACGAAAGGGACACCTCGAATCGAAGTATGCAAAGAAGGGACTAATTTCTCTTTCATTGCCCGACTCCTCCATACTCTCCAAGTCAAACAATGAAGGGACTAGATAGACCGGGACTGGGACTAGGGCGCCAACCAACGCCCAAAGTTTATAAATTTCTCCAATTATGTAATAAGAGAGACAATGTCAAAGTAATAGAAACTTACGTTTATCAAAACCATCTTAGAAAAAGATTAAGTTCGACCAAGTTCGAACAACACCTATCAGCCCTCGGCCGCACCTTAACAGAAAGTTAAGTTCGACCAACTTTGAACAACAACTATCATCCCTCGACCGCAACTTAACAAAAAGTTAAGTTTGACCAAGTTCGAACAAACGCCTATCGACCCTCGACTGCGACTTAACAAAAGGTTAAGTTTGACCCAACTCGAACAAACAATTATCGGCCCTCGGCCTTGACTTAATAAATGTTAAGTTTGACTGAGTTTGAACAACGCCTATTGGCCCTTGACCCACAATTTAAGGAAAAGTTAAGTTTGACCCAGCTCGAACAAAAACCTACCGGCCCTTGGCCATAACTTGACAAAAGATCATAATCAACCAAGTTCAATCAACACCTATCAGTCAAATCCAAACGAAGAAACATACTTGACCAATGCGGACAAATGGCTGATATGGTCCATAAATATCGTCCCTAAGGCTACGACCATCTAGAAGACGACGACAATAAAAAGAGCAGAAAGCGTAATAAGAAAAAAATAAAAGAAAAAATATACAAGTACAGAAACAAATCACAAGAAAGGAAGAAGGTGCAAAAACAACTTTAATATTCCACACGTGAATAAAGAATTCTTTACAAAGGCTCTTGAAGACGCCGGAAAAAATACACAAAAAAGTCTAAAAGAAAAACTAATGGCCATTTCCATCACGACCCTCTGCGCCCTCATCAAGCCAGTCTACGCCCTCTTCTCCATCCTCCTCGCCAGGTCGAGGAGTGGCAGGATCATACCCACAAAAGACCCGAGCTTCGCAAGCGTTAACCCGGGCATTCTCAAATCCCACCTCAAAAACAGAGCTAGCTGTCTGCAAGTCTCGAAACACATCTAGTCGGGCCTCGGTGTGGATCTACTCTTCTTACAACTCTCGAGGGACACTTGGAAATCAGAATCATTAGAAGAAGACGGCCGCACAAGTAATTGATCCCTCTTAGCCTCTAGGACGGTAACTCTGTCATAAAGGTGGGAGCTCTCTTTTTCCAGTTCCCCGATCCTCTTTTCGAGTCGGTCATCCTTAGCTTTCGCTGTTGATTGATAATTTTCCCACTCATCCTAAATACTCTTATTATCCAACTCGAGGATTTCCTCTTTCCTTCGAGCGTCCAACCAGGAGGAATATGCCTTCTCAAGTTCCTCCTATTTCTCGGAAATCTCGCTGTTGAGGGCCTCCGCCTTGAACCGCACTTCAAGTTTTCCTCGCAACTCTACCACTTGGGCTTGAAGGTCACTGCATTGGAACTCTACGCCCCTGCTAACCCCAAGCTCCTCTTTTTTCTCCTCAATGTCCCTTAGAAGACGCTACACTTCTGTATGGCCTACACCAAATCCTCATCCCTCATCTTCAAGTCTTCCCTCAAGTTCCGCACATCTTCTCCCTCGTGAAGACGACTTCGAATATAGCAGTATTTACCATGGTAACCAGTATACTTCCCTTTCAGCTTCAAAGATCGCTTTATGCCTTTTCTCCCTCCAGACGCTCTCAATTTCCAAAATCACCGGTTGCAAATCAAAGGAAAAAGTCAGAACTTAGAATGTTATAACACATTATAAAAGGGTCGTAGATCATCACGTACCCAAAGAGAAAGGCCGAAAATGCTCGTCGACAGAGCACTATTATTTATCTCCTAGAGGGGGTCGAGGGCAGGGACTACCTCCTCGAGGTTCACCAAAAAATCACGATCCATGTTGATCGTGATGGTCCTCGAACCCCCCCCCCCCTCTAACCTCAGCTCGAGCTGAGTGATCCCCTCGTCGATCATTCTCAAGTGATCAAATTGATATCGTAGCTTGATCATCAGTAGCCTCCTCTTGTTGTGAGGGATTGAAGCCTCTTCTTGTAGCGAAAGTGCATGTCGCCGCCAACATACACCTCCTCGATCTCTCTCCCCTTGGGATGTAAGGTCACACGTTCATCAACTTCTACCATCTCAAGGCCTCAAGACTCCGGTTAACATCATCATTTACAAAAATTATCGTTGTTGCACTTGACGTGAAACCTCCTTCCACGACGTCAATGGTCGAAGGGACTCCGCCACCCATATCCACGGACCTCCTTTTACGAGGTTGAAGATCCCCATCCTTGGGCGAATGTTTATCGTCCTCATCAAAAAGTAAAAATGAGGAAGGAGCGGAAGTCGCGACGGCCAGAATAGGAATGGGGGCGAAAGCGGCGATAGCTGGAATTGGGACGAAGGCAATAGTGGCAATGGCTGTAACATAGGCGCAGATTGAAGGCGTAGTGGCCCTTCTCTTCCGAAATAAGGATAGGGGGCCTCGACCTCCTCACATACCCTTTGACCGAGCCTAGATAAAAATTAATAAGGAAGGATTAGCCTAAAGGACAGACATAGACGAAAGAGCAACAACGTCGATAATAGGGAAATGATTACCTGTCGAGGGAAGAGACGTCTGAATTTCTAAGAAAAACTTGACCAACCATGTATCTCGCCATATGAGGAAGGATTTTTCTGACCCACTCGAAAGTATGGTCACCAACCGGAGAGGTCGTATGGTAGCTGCAGAAAAAGAAGAGCTGACTAGCTATTAGACCGTGTCCTTCCCAGTCGGATAAGGGATAGGTTTTAGCTATTCTTAAATTGTATCCTAGTGTAACTGTATCTCCCAATCCTTATCAAATTGTATTGACTTCTTGTATATATTTGCATCCAAATATTCTGTATGAATAAAAAGGGGAAAAGAATAACAAAACTAGTGCTTCAACTTCTCTATTTTTGGTGCTTTTACATGGTATTAAAGCCATGACGATCTCTTCTTCCGCCTCGATACTTCTTCCACCACTACCCAGTCTACCTCTCTTTTCTTTTATCCGACTTCACTTAACCATGCTCACCACTTTATCTCCATAAAATTAACCGCCACAAATTATCTTTGTTGGCGCACACAATTGTTATCGTTTTTCCGTGGCCAGAATCTTCATGGATTTATCCATGGTAGTCACTCTTCCCATGTCTCAGTTTCTAACGCCATGGATGATGGATCCCAAACAACAACTACTAATCCTGATTATGCATTATGGATCCAGTAAGATCAATTAATCTTGAGTTTACTCATATCCTCCCTCTCGGAAGAGGCACTTCCCATTGCCATTAGACTAAACTCTTCAAAAGCAGTTTGGGACGCGCTTGAGGCTGCGCTGTCTTCTCCCTCCAACACTCAATTTTTGAGCCTTCATATGCAGCTTCAAAACCTTAAGCAAGATGATCTAATTGTCACACAATATCTATACAAAGAAAAACTGATTTCGGATGAGTTGATCGTTGTTGGACGCCCCTTATGTCTCGCAGACTAGAACATCTACATATTGAAAGGATTGCGTTCAGAATTTAAAGATATTGTCATTACCTTATCGGTATGACCTCAACCAGTTACTTTTGCCGAATTGCATAGTCTTCTTCTAAATCATGAGTTCATCAATGGCTCGTCACTTTCCAACCTCTCAGTTTCTACTCTCCAGCAACCAGACTCAGTCTAACATCCTTCAACAAACTTGACCCACAAGAATGCACAAGTTGATCGTTCATACACCAACAATACTAACAGAGGTTATGGAAGGTCCAATCGAGGTCGTGGTGGCAGAGGTGGTCGCTTTAATTTCAGAAATTATTCCACCTATAGTCAACCTTGGCAGTCCAACGACCAGCAACAAAAGTGCCAAATTTTCAACGGCCATAACCACACTGCTCCAAATTTCTTTCAATGTTACAGCCAAGCAACTAATTTAGCGGCTTATCTATCGCATTATACTCCAAAAGTACCTTCTTAGCAGTGGTTCCCATTCATCGGGGCGACGCACCACATCACTCTTGATCTCACCGTGTTTCACCATATTGAGGATTATAAAGGACCAGATCAAGTTCATGTTGGTAATGGTAATGGTGTCCCTATTCATCACACTGGCAATGCCATTCTTCCCTCCCCTTTTCGACTCTTTCGTCTAAATAATATTATTCATGTTCCCACTATCACTAAACATTTACTCTCTGTCCAAAGTTTTGCTCGTGATAATAATGTTTTCTTTGAATTTCATCCCTACCATTTTGTTGTGAAGGATCGAGCTTCCAAGACATCACTTCTTCAGGCAAAAGTGATTGGGGACTCTATACTCTCCAGTCATCTTCTACTTTCAAGTCTACTTCACCCTCGGATCTTTACTTTATCAAGGCATCTCCATCTTGCTAGCACCTTCGACTAGGACATCCTCATGAACAAATTCTTCATCAAGTTATTAGGACATATAAATTGCCTTTTACTAGTTCTAGTTTTAATTTTATTTGTAGTGCTTTTCAACTCGGAAAGTTGCACAAATTTTCTTTACCTTTGAGCATCAATAAAAGTTCTTCCATTTTACAATTCTTATATATCGATGTCTGGGTCCCGCACCCACTCTTTCATCTCAAGGACACAGATATTTTCTAGTATTTGTTGATGATTACACGAGCTATTCTTAGGGGTATCCTCTTTCTCGCAAATATGATGTGTTTCCAATATTCAATCAATTCTGTAACCTTGTTGAAAGACAATTTAATACCATAATTAAAGCAATTCAATCCGATTGGGGCACGGAATTTTGATCCTTATCACCCGTGCTTGGTCAACTACGCATTGCTCATCGAGTATCTTGCCCTCATACTCATGATAAACAAGTCAAAGTTGAACGAAACATCGCCATGTGGTTGAAACCGGCCTTAGCCTGCTTTCCCAAAGTTCAATTCCCTTTCGCTATTGGCAATACGCATTTGAGTCCACTATTTTTCTCATTAATCGCCTTCCCTCAATTACAACTTGTGGTCTCTCTGTATGAACTAGTCCATCATTCCAAACCTGTCTATTATTTTCTTAAGGTCTTCGGTTGCTTATGTTTTCCCTACCTCCAACCTTACAATAAATACAAGTTTGATTTCGAAGCAAACCTTGTGTGTTTCTTGTCTACAACCCAATCGCCTCGGGTATCACTGTTTAGATCAATCCACTAGACGAGTCTATGTTGCCCGACATGTTCGCTTTGATGAACAAAACTTTCCATTCACCAAACCATTGATCCTTGGCCTACACCCAATCAGTCTCCATCTACCGCACCCTGGGCTTCCCTTCCAGTTTTTGTGTCTCCATCAAGAGTTGTACACCAATCCTCTCCCATTGGATTTCTTCATCCGGTGTTTCCTAATCCCACTCAGTCACCTCCACCTTCACTAGTTCATCCTACCATTAATTCAGGAGACTCTTCTTCCCCCTCCTTAAATCCCGATGACACTCCCAATCCATCCCCCATAGTTAGTCCCACATCTTCTTCACATTCTCATACTCCACAACTAACTTCCCTCCAAGGTGTTCCCAACACCTTATCCCCCGGATTACCTCTTGTTGTCGACTTAAGTAGCTATGATATGTTCCCAGATTCTTCCCCAGCTTCACTGCCCCCTCCAATCAGTACCAATAGGCTTAAAGTCCTTCCTCAACGCTCACATCATATGGTACTTAGGCACATGCCCCCGTCCTCTAATTTGGCCACTACCTCAGATTCATTACCCCATCCTGCATATGAGCCGTCTAGTTTCACTGAAGCTTCCAAACATAAAGAATGGTGGTCTGCTATGGAATCTGAAATGGATGCATTACTACGGAATGATACTTGGTCATTGGTTCCTTATGATCCCTCAATGAATGTTCTCGGTTGCAAATGGGTATTTTGAGTCAAAAGAAATTCTTTTGGTGTGATAGAGCGCTATAAGGCTCGCTTAGTTGCGAAGGGGTTTCACCAAATTGAGGGCCATGACTACTACAAAATGTCCAGCCCTATTGTTAAGCTGACAACCATTCGCATTGTTCTTACCTTGGCAGCATCTTACAATTGAGTTTTGCGTCAATTAGATGTGCGAAATGCCTTTCTCCATAGTGAGCTGCAAGAACAAGTCTTTATGTCACAACCTTCTGGCTTCATACATCGTCAGTATCCTAATCATGTCTTTAAACTTAAGAAATCCCTACACAGTCTCAAACAGGCACCTCGGGCATGGTACATGTGTCTCCTTAAGTTCCTTCTCACTGCTGGGTTCACTACTTCAAAATCAGCTACATCCTTGTTTATTTATCGAGCTCATGGTGTAGTGGATTATATTTTGGTCTATGTAGATTATATTATTGTCACTGGAAACAACTCATTTTTTCTAAAAGCATGATCTCAAAACTTGGTCAGAATTTTCGATTAGTGACCTTGGTTCCTTAAGTTTTTTCCTTGGAATTCAAGTCTCTCATGGATATGGCGTTATCGCTCTCTCTCAGTAGCATTACATTACTTATCTTCTGAAAAATGCTAATATGCAAAGTTTTAAACCACTTTCCACACCTATGGAAATGAACTCGAAACTCTACGTTGGTGACAGTCCCCTATTTGTGATGCCACTTTGTATCGGAAAATTGTTGGAGCCTTACAATATATCACAGTCACTAGTCCTGAAATTGCATTTGTCATCAACAAAGCTTGCCAATTTATGAACAATCACACAATCAATGAATGGGCTGAAGTTAAGTGTATTCTACGCTATTTAAAGAACACTCTACATTTCTATTTTCACATTCCGCGCTCCTCCACATTATTTCTTCAGGCTTTCACTGACTCGGATATGGCAGGGCCCCTAGATGATCGTAAGTCAACTGGAGGATATGCCATCTCCCTTGGTGATGCTCTTGTATTGTGGTCTTTGAAGAAACAACGTACTGTGGCTCGATCCTCCATTGAGTCAGAATACAAGGCACTCGTATGTTGCGGCCGAGCTAACTTGGATTCAGTCTATCCTTAATGAGCTTGGGGTGAACCTCCCCAAAGCTCCTATCTTGTGGTGTGATAAAATTGATGTGGCCTACCTCTCCATTAATCCAGTCTTTCATGCTCACACAATGCATGTCGAGATAGATTTTCATTTTGTTCGGGATAGGGTCTCTAAGAAGGATCTCTCGGTATAATTCTTGTCGTCTAAAGATCAATTGGCTGATGTCTTGACAAAGCCACTTTCAGCTGCGCTCTTTGAGTTTCTATGTTCCACACTGAACGTGTCTTCGCCTCTTTTAGTTTGCAAGGGGAGTATTAGATCGTGTCCTTCCTAGTTGGATAAGGGATAGGTTTTAGCTATTCTTAACTTGTATCCTAGTGTAACTGTATCTCTCAATCCTTATCAAATTGTATAGACTTCTTGTATATATTTGCATCCAAAGATTCTGTATGAATAAAGAGGGAAAAACAATAACAAAACCAGTGCTTCAACTTCTCTGTTTCTGGTGCTTTTTCAATAACCAACCTACATCAAGAAAAATGTTAAAAAGGTACATATAGCACGAGCACTTTTGAGTGGGGTTCCAGGCCTCAGGGAAGGCTGCGACAACAGACACTACGGCCTCGGCCATGACAAAGAAATAATCAAGCCAGAAGTGCAGACTATCCTTGTCATCAATCCTCACCACCAAACATTTCCCCCATGGTAGCGAAGATTCATCAACGTCCCTCGACAGAAATGGGGGCGAAGAGGTTAATCAGGTGGCGTATCTCAATCTCGACGTCGCCCAATTCGGCAAATTTTGCTAACATTACGAACACCTTGAAAATGTAAGGCGTGAGATGCACTGGGCACACGTTATAGTAGCGGCACAATTATTCTATCAACGCGGTAAAGGGAACAAATAGCCGATTATAAACGGATATGTGTAAAGGTCGGAGAATCCGGGATGATGAACACGCACTTCGTCGTCATCTGCAAGGACCAACTCCACATGACCAGGAAGGCCGAAACTAGCCTTAGGAAAAACGCTCTACCATCATTGTATAATGGAACCTCTCAGTCACAACTTCGTGTGCTTTTTGGAAGTCAGATACCGAGGTACAATCTCCTGTATAGTAGGGAGGGTTTCCTCCTCAACAACAACTGCACCGTCTTCCCCCTGATCAGGGAAAACGACATTTAGAGCGATAGACAGATCTTCAATATGGATATCAGATGAGAGGTTCGACATTGTTGTAGAGAATGACGAAGAAGTAGAGAAAGCGATAGAGAAGCGACGAAGCCCTACGAAGGAGAAGAAGGATTTCTACTTATGAATTAGAATGAGTGTGGAAAAACTTCAAAATCAACGAACCGTCCCCTATTTAGAAGGTTTAGGGGCACCAAAATCGAAACGGATGGTTATGATTAACACAAAGATCGAAACGGAATAACCAATCAAGGGTCGCACGAGAATCGACGCTATGCATCGGGAAACAGCATCATCATGACGCATGACGTCATGACACCACTCCTTCTCATGGACCATATGGTTCCTACAAATTACCTGGGAAATTCAAGGAATTTGAAATACCTGGCTTACAAAGAGCCACGTTGCCTGATCGCCATCACGACCACTACCCGTATAGTATGCTTGAATAAGCTCGACCACAAATGACATTATCCGCTCATCGAACTCGCCCGTGAAGATGACCTCAACAAGCGGAGGGACTAACTGTATGGGCCAAAAATTATCTTTGATACAAGCAAGTCGTGTCAGCATTAAGAGAACCACCGTAGGCTACCACATGTTATAAGGACGACTTCAACAAAATCCTGCCATAGGTCGAAGTGGTCCCTTAGAAGATGAAGGGTGGGGTCGAAGAGTCAGTGAAGACCAAGGTCGTGAGTAATCATAGATCAAGGTCGAAGTCGAGCATCTTAGACATAGTTATAATAGCTAGTTTTAGGATAAGACACAAACGGAAATATTCTAGTGAATATTCTTTGTACTTGTACTATTTAAATTTTTGGGTATGTTCCCTATAAATAGAAAGGGACGCAATGATAGGGGGCATAAGATATTCACTTGTAAGAAAACACATGACTTTATAAAGAGAAACTGGCCTTATTGCAAGCATACGAAAAATACCTTTTTTACTAAGATTCTCGTCTAACCTTTCCACTTGGTCCAAGAACTACCTGAATGTTCCAAGGCTCATCAATTATTCATCATTGTTAGAATGAATATCCACAGAACTCACCCTTTTTCGGGTGACTCATATGCTATTATTTATTTAAATGTCATTCATTTCTATTTATTGTTAGTTAATGCTATCCTCCTCTTAAGTCATTAAATATTGTTAGTACTGTCCACATTTATTACCATTCGATCAAACACACATATTATCTTATTACAAAATCGGTTAACATATCTTTTGTATATTAATATTGGCTAAGAGCGACTCTGTTTTACTTTAATTTAAATGGGTGAACCCGGATCTAAATTTTGGGTTAAACACCTCTATTTTTACACGTGAGAGATTTACTTTTACACGTACGAGATCTGTCTTTACATATAAAAGATCTAAAAAGGTCATTTTCTTAATTTTAAAATTGTATAAGGGCATAATGTACAAATAACACTATTATTATTACTAAAGTGACGTGAGATGGTTGAAACTACTACTAACTTAATTAGAGGTACGGTTTTGGAGTACTCAAGTACATATTGGCGCGGGCTATTGGCAAGTGTGTGTTGCGCATTGCATGCGTAAGGGTGCGAACATATGGTACTGATGGGACGACATAGGCATCGGCGCACTTGTCAATTGGCATAGCCAAGTCTGCCACATATCCACTGCACTAGGCATCGGGACTTCGGAGGATTACCAAGATGCCATGACGGGGCAACCAGCAAATTAAGGGTCAAATAGTTTTATGAGTTTTTACAAGCTTGTTTTTAGTTTTATGATCGTATTTTTTTTTCTCTTACATAGAAAAGATTTACTTTTAAATATAAGCGATCTATCTTTTATATATACAAAAGATCTAAAAAAGATACTTTCTTAAATTCAACATTATAAATGCTCACAAATACCCATTTCCTTAAATGATGTTTATATGATCAAGTCTTCTACAAATGGAGACATGTATCAATAACATTGGCCAATTTTTATACGTGAATAATCGATAGTTAAAAATTACTAGCGTTATTAGTCTTGGGATGTGGAAAAGTTAATTTTTTACAAAATTATTAATCTTAAAATGAGATAGTATCTGGTTGTGTACAAGGCAAATCAAATAGGAGTCCAAACATGGCCATATAAAACCGTGTGAAAAGAAAGTTCCTTGAAGCTACGATATAGAGAGTGAGAGAACATATCGACTTAGAATAATCAAATGAGGATCATCTTTAAAAGGAGATTTGAATTCCCTTTACTTATTCTTTACCATAATTCCCCACACACCACCACTAAGTATGAGATTCTTGCCTGAACATCGAGTCATCATGTCTGGAATTTCTTACATGCCTCTCTAATAAGAGACGGAGTCAAAATTTAAACTTTATATATTCTAAATTTTTGAATAACATTAGATGTTAATAATTATGTTATGAATTTAACTAATATTTAGGAATTTAAAAAAAATTATAACTTTATTTAATAAATTTTTCCATATTTAAACTATATAAGAAATCCTAATATTTAGGACTTTAAGTTCAAATACGATTTACTTTCTACAAATCATTTACCTTTTAAATTAATGAGCTTTAATTTACACGTAATTCTAAATTTTGAGAATATTGCTATTTGTGTATTTGTTTTTATTTTATTTTGTTAGAGTTACAACGATTGTGTTCTATAATTAGATATCACAACTAATTTGTTTAGTGATTCAATTATCATGAACCAAAACTTAGGAGTTAGGACTGTATTGGTCAAAATTAGGCTAAGCTCAATTAATACAATTGGACGAGACGTGGCCAAGGTCGAAAACGAGCACGGCTCAGTGGCGAGGAGTCGTTAAGAGAAAGAACAGTGCCGAGGTCGAGTAATAAATAAATAGCAGCAACGGCTAGAAAATTCAATGCTGCAATCAACAAGGTCGTCCGCGAAGAGGTGGAAAAATTGCTCGCTAATGGTTCCATTCAAGAGTCAAAGTACCCCCAATGGGTCGCCAATGTGGTCATGGTGAAAAAGAAAAACGAGAAATGGCGCATGTGTGTAGACTTCACGGACCTAAACAAAGCCTGCCCGAAAGACTCCTTTCCATTGCCCCACATCGATCAACTCATCGACGCAACATCGGGGCACGAGTTATTAAGCTTCTTGGATGCCTACTCAGACCACAACCAAATCATCACGGAGGAGGAGGACCAGGAAAAGACCACCTTCATCACCCACCAAGGGACATACTACTATAGGGTCATGCCGTTCGGATTGAAAAATACAGGGGCGACCTACCAGAGGCTGGTCACCAAGATGTTCAAAGAGAAACTCGGCAAAATGATGGAAGTCTATATGGACGACATGTTGGTCAAATCAAAAAGAAAAGAAGACCACATTGATCACCTGTGGGAAGCCTTCGACATACTTAGGCGATACAGAAGCTGAACCCCGAAAAGTGCTCCGTCGGCGTGACCTCTAGGAAGTTCCTCGGTTTTTTGGTGTCCCAGAGAGGCATTGAGGTCAATCCCGACCAAATCAAGTCCATAGAGGGAATACCTGAAATTTTGACCAGCAAGAAACATGTATAGAAGTTGACCGGTCGTATAGCCGCCCTATCAAGGTTTATCTCACGATCTTCTGACAGATGCCACAAATTCTTCAACGTACTAAAAAGGACAACGGACTCTAATGGAATTCCGAGTGCATCGAGGCCCTAAAAGAATTAAAGGCATACTTGTCCTCACCCCCGCTACTCGCCAAGGCGGAGCCTGGTGAACGTCTCTTAATCTACCTGGCCGTATCCGACGTTGCATTAAGCATAGTCTTGGTCCGTGAAAATAAAGTTACGCAATCTCAAATCAATTACATAAGCAAAACCCTAGTCTATGCTGAAACAAGGTACCCCTACCTCGAAAAGTTGGCCCTGGCATCGGTCGTAGCTTCACGAAAGCTTAGACCCTATTTTCACTATTACCCCATTGCGGTGGTCACGAACTTCCCCCTAAGAAGTATCCTACATAAGCCCGATCTGTCGGGGAGATTGTCCAAGTGGGCCATCGAATTAAGCGAGCACGATATAACATATCAGCCGCGAACAGCGATAAAGTCGCAAGTACTCGCCGACTTCGTCGCCGACTTCAACGCCAAAATAATGTCTGAGGTTGAGCAGGAAGCCTCCCGTACCTCTCCCAAGTTATCCGACCTATGGGTCCTATACACCGATGGAGCCTCTAATGTGTCAGGATCTGGACTGGAAATCGTACTCGAGGTCCCAACAGGCGAAGTCATACGCCAGTCCGTACAGTGTCCCGATATGACTAACAATGAGGCCGAGTACGAGGCTGTAATTGCAGGATTGAGATTAGCTCTTAAGTATGGAGCACTGCGAGTCATCCTCCGATGTGACTCACAAATCATCGTCAGCCAACTCACAGGGACTTTCCAAATCAAAGAACAGAGGCTACAAAAATATCAGGCAGAAATTCATAAGCTATTTCCCGAGTTCGACGAGTGTCAATTCGACCAGATACCTCGAGCACAAACATCGAGGCAGACAACCTCGCCAAATTAGCAGCAACCACCAAGAACATAAGCAGAAAGGAAAACGTGGTCACCCTCCTCTAAATAGGCCAAATTGAGGTACACACTATAAACTTAACTTGGGACTGGCGCAACCGTATTATGTCATATTTGCAGGAGGGAGTGCTCCCAACAGAAAAAAAAAAAGAAGCCAAGAAGCTTCGAGTGCAGGCGGCCAGATACAGCATCATCAACCACGACATGTACAAAAGAACGTTTGGTGTCCCCTTGGCGAAATACCTAGGGTCAAACCAAACCAGGCGCGTCCTCGAGGAAGTACATGAAGGCCACTGTGGAGCCCATACCGGCAATCGAACCCTCATTAGATTCCTCATACGAGCAGACTATTATTGGCCCACCATGAAAAAGGAAGATGCTGACTTCGGTAGAAAGTGCGAGCAGTGCCAGAAATACGCTCCAATGATTCACCAAGAGGGCGAGCACCTCCACTCAGTCACATCACCGTAGCCGTTCATCAAATGGGGAATGGAAATCGTCGAACCCCTTCCAGCGGGACGAGGTAATGTACGATAATTTTTGGTTTTAACTAACTATTTTTCTAAATGGTAGAAGCAGGTACATTCGCCCAAATACGCAAACAAGAAGTTATCACATTCATATGGAGGAACATCATATGCCGCTTCGGCATCCCCAAAGAAATCAGTTGTGACAACGGACCCCAGTTTACTGGAAAAAGACAGCCGAATTCTTCGAGAAATGGCACATCAAGCAAATACTCTCCACGCCATACCATCCTGCAGGCAACGATCAAGCGGAATCCTCCAACAAAAGAATACTGAACATCATGATGAAGAAGCTCGAAGACGCCAAGGGATTTTGGTCGGAACTACTACCAGAAGTGCTATGGGCATACCGCACCACTCCAAAAACAAGCACAGGAGAAACGCCATATTCACTAGTCTATGAGACTGACACAGTGATACTAGTAGAAGTCGGAGAACCAAGTTTGAGATACTCAAATGAGAGCGGACCAAGTAATGACGAGAACAGAAAGCAAGACCTTGATGAAACAGATGAGCGAAGAGACATGGCCTACATAAGAATGATATCTCAAAAATAGCAAGCAGAACGGTACTACAACAAAAAATCCAAAGTAAGGCCACTCAAGGTCGGGGACTACGTACTCAAAGCCAAAACACAAGCGAGCAAAGACCCACGGGAAGGTAAACTAGGAACCAATTGGGAAGCTCCATACAAAATCACGGCGACAGCAAACAAAAGATCATTCCAACTAGAAACAATGGTGGGAAATCTACTACCAAACAATTGGAACATCACCCACCTCAAATACTTCAACTTCTGAAGGCGGACGTCCTTCAAGTCGTACTCTTTTTCCCTCACCCGAGTTTTGTCCCAATTGGATTTTATCGGGGAGATTTTTAATGAGACGACGAAGAGGGCGTCTCGAAGTTTAGGTGTTAAATTCACCGCTCCGCCTATCGACTACTTCTCCAGGCCGAGCTATGAAGGGACTAGATAGACTAGGAGTTCTCAAATGTATATACAGGCCAAACAGAAACATGTAATATTCTCCAATGAATGAATAAACAAAGCAGTATGTGACATTCTTACATAACTCCACCAAATCATCACATCACACCAACGCAGAGAATATACATTCGACCTTGTTCGAATCAACTTACCTTCGACCTCGCTCGAATCAACTTACATTCGGCCTCGTTCGAATCAACTCAGATTCGACCTCGCTCGAATCAACTCACATTCGACCTCGCTCGAATCAACTCACGTTCGACCTCGCTCGAATCAACTCACGTTTGACCTCGCTCGAATCAACTCACATTCGACCTCGCTCGAATCAACTCACATTCGACCTCGCTCGAATCAACTCACATTCGAACTCGCTCGAATCAACTAGCATTCGACCTCGCTCGAATCAACTTACATTCGACCTCGCTCGAATTAACTCAGATTCGACCTCGCTCGAATTAACTCTGTATCGACCTCGGTCGAATCAACTTAGTATCAACCTCGGTCGAATCAACTTACATTCGTCCTCGCTCGAATCAACTAACATTCGACCTCGCTCGAATCAACTCATATTCGACCTCGCTCGAATCAACTCACATTCGACCTCGCTCGAATTAACTCACATTCGACCTTGCTCGAATTAACTTATATTCGACCTCGAATGTGAGAAATGTATATTCGATCCCGCTCGAATAGTTTTCTAAAGTCCACATTGGATCTCGAATCGATCTACATTCGACCTTTTCCGAATCGATCTACATTCGACCTTTTCCGAATCGACTTTACATTCAATCGGCCGAAAGAATTTAATGCACAAAATTTTGGATCATTTAAAGTATTAGTATTTCTTTCCAATACTTTATTTCACAAAATATGGGATTACAACTTAGATCTGCTTATTCTGTTTTCTTTTTAATATGATTGCTTGAGATTAAGTTTTTTCTTCTAATATTTAGTAGTTTAAATGAACCAAAATTTTGTGCATTAAATTCTTCATTATTTGAATATAGAAAAGATTCTCATATTTAATACCTTGTATAAAACTTTTTCTTATCTAAATTATGCAATATAATTTTTTTTTTTGCAAAATATTAAAAATATCTAAAATTAAACGGCAAAGTTCACAAAGAATAAGTGAGAACTAACTGCTATTAAAGTCAGTAATATTAGGCGACACTCCTTCAATATTTAAGGATATTTAGGTTCTCAGACTCTAAGTCTTTTGCTTTGTAAATATATACGATATCTAAATTTCTTTTTTATCAGGTGTTCTAACTCATATCAATTATGAATCTTATTAGTTCATATTTGTTTCCCTATGTTTTATAATTATAATTGCTACAGTAATAGTTATACCAGCTCAAATGGCTAGCCACCTAAATAGAATTGATATATACCATTTTCAGAAACTTTTATTATTTTTAGTTTATATTTAATAACTCAAACATACTGATTAATAATATATGTATAATTCTTAAAAATTATGCTTATCGATATAGACATGCGCAACGTGCGTACCACTAGTATATGTAAATTATGTTGCGTCACGTTTTGATCTCATGGCTCGCGCAATTCATTGTCATTTGTTTTACTAAATCAATTTTTTAGTGGAAAGGAATATATCCGATAATTATATTAATTTGAATGAAGAGGGAGAAACAAAAAGGAAGCTACGTACGTGTGAAGCATAAAATCTCAAATTGATACTCAAAAAGTGTGGTAGTCAAGCCTCCACTCCCAAAAATAACTAAGGAATCAATTATGCATGTTTCATTATTTGCGCAGAATTGAATATAACTCCTTGGAATATTCTCTAAAATTAAAAATTCTATGTGGCGGAGAACATACTTCTAATTTATAAGTATACAATCCAATAATTTCATCAAGAAAACGATATATCATCATTATTTTTCGTCAATCTTTTGCACAAGTGGAAAATTAGATATGATTAAATTAGTCTAGGGAAAAGGTCTGAATTTACCTTTGTATTATTTGAAATTGCTCAGTTTCGCTCACTGTTATACTTCTAGTCCACTGAACCCTTTATCATGAACAAATCATCTTGTATTCGTACTTAACATTTTAAATTTAAGTATACGGTGGCAGGAGAATATATTACTGAGGGGATCGTAACCTAATAAAATCGTATTTTCCGAAACCCTAATTTACCTAGTAGTATCAAATATCATTAATTATCTCTGCACTAGCTAATTCAAAATAGAATTTGAGTACATCTTTCGTCATCTCCTTCTTTCCACTAACTTTCTCTCGCATGATTTATTTTATTTCAAAGTTTTGAGTGCTGAAACTTTTAATTTGTTATAATTTAGAGTATATAGGATGATGTAGCTCGTAATGATTATGAAAATATAAAATGAGATAGTGTGATGATAACTAACTATGCCCGAGTATATGTTTAAATGATAATTTTAAAAATAATAAAGGAATTAATTTGAAAATTTTATTGGATATGATGATGATGAGAACTATGATAGGCTGAGCAAAAAGATGATTATTAAGTTTACACTTAAAAGACCACATATCTTTCTATATTGAGAAAGTGACCCCGACCTCCTTAGCAATCTATTTATCTTAGTCCGATTTAAGAAGGTAATTAACTAATTATATTGCTTAACTGAATAGACTGGCAATGTTTATCGGTCATTATTTCAAAGACTCCCACAAAAATAATATAATGTAATAATCCAGATGTATGAGCAGTATGAGTTAACCGTTTTTTATTTATTTATTTTGTGGTCATTATATTGATACCAGCGTCAAAGTTCTCATCATTTTTAATCAACATTTTAATATATGAAGAATCAGAACAATCTTTCCCGAGAAGATCTGCTAATATAAATAGTTATACCTTATATATAAATGAATGATCTCTCACCAAAAAATGAAACTCATAAGGGAGATATTTTACACTGGTTACGTTGCAACTTTCTTCGTATATACTCCTATCTTTCTCTCTTTTTATTAATTTCTTACGACGCCCAAAATGTTTAAACATTGCTCCTTTTTGTATAGCTTTTACAGTTTCACGAACTTGGTTAATTAAATGTCACGATCAAAAACTTTAACCTGTTGTGATGGCGCCTATCGATGATACTAGGCAAGTCGATTTTCCAAAATACTTCAATATTTCATAAAAAGGATAACTCAAAGATTTTTCATAACAGAAATTTTCATAAAGATACGGGATTGAACTCAAAATAAAAATATAGTGCGGAAAGATAGCCCCAAACATCGGGATGTCACCAAGTCATGAGCATCAAGATAGCCAGTCTAATAAAAACAATGTCTAAGTAGTAATACAAAAGGAAAGAAAACATAGAAGGAGAGACAAGGTCTGCGGACGCCTGCAGCTACCTCGTAGTCTCTGATACTCGCTCGCGCACGAACTCAACGACCTCCGGAACCGTGCACAACTGGATCTGCACATAAAGTGCAGGTGTAGCATGAGTACAACAAACTCAGCAAGTAATAGAATAAATAAGGAACTGAGAAGAAGTGACGAGCAAAACAAAATACAGTTCATTTCATAAACTTCAACAATGAAAGTGTACGTGAGTAAATTCCGGCAAATGTATAACAAGTCAGCTGCATATCTGTTGAGTTCAGGTAAATCAGGTATAAAACTTCCAGAAAGTTCAACAGTACCATGAATCAGCTAAGCATAGCAACAAAAGCAAGACAAATGCAACCCTCATGATCACAATCCCTCAATAGCTCAAAACTTGTCCCTCAATACACATACACTCAATAGGTACATGCGCTCACTGGGGGTGTACAGACTCCGAAGGGGCTCCTTCAGCCTAAGCGCTATATCGCTGCAGCGTGCAGCCCGATCCAATCTTGCTGCGGCGTGCAACGCGATCCATAATACATAAGTAGCCCTAAGGCTCGTTGTGGCATGCAACCCGATCCATAATACATAAATATAGCCATAAGGCTTGTTGCGGCGTTTAACCCGATTCATATACCTCACATAGCTCACAGCTCGGCACTCAGGCCCTATCTCAGTCACTAACCTCTCCAGCCTTTCGGGCTCACATAAATCATAATATTCATTCCAAAAAGAGATAACAACAAGTATTAACAAGAAATGAGAGGGATCGGAGATATAACACACAAATAAGACTGTGACTAAGTACAAGACAGCAATTAGCAGTCAATTCAACAAGTATATGACCGCTGCGGGTACCAACAATGATATCATATGGAATAAGCATGGTTTCTAACATGAAAGGCAGTCAAATTGCTAAAAAACAAGGAAGACATGTAAGCAACAATAGGCTAATTGAATTTACAGTCTCACGGGACGGACCAAGTCACAATCCCTCACGGTGCACGCTCACACGCCTGTCACCTAGCATGTGCTTCACCTCCAAATATTTACATCATACCAATTTTTGGATTTTCATACCCTCAAAACCAGATTTAAGACTGTTACTTACCTCAACTGCACAGAAATCCTACTCTAAAATTCCCTTATCTCTCGAATCGATCTCCAAATAACCTGAATCTAGCCACAAGCAAGATAAGATAATCAATATAGGCTAAGGGATCAATTATACAATAAAACTACTAAATTATAGCCTACAATCTGAAATCGGCTCAATCCATCCCCCCCGGCCCACGTCTCAAAACTCGACAAAAGTCACAAAATCCGAAGGCACATCCACTCACGAGTCTAACCATACCAAATTAACAAAATCCGACACCATTTGGTCGTCCAAAACCCCAAAATCCACTCTCCAATTCTCAAGCCCTAAACCCCCAAATTTCACCTCAAAAACTCACCAACTAGGTGTAAAATCAGTGGGGAAACATCATTATTGAAGATAAATGGGCACAAGGAGCTTACCTCAGTAATCCCTTCGAAAATCTCCTCAAAACTCCCCAAAGTCCGAGCTCAAAGTGATGAAAAATGGTGAAAAATCTCGAAGTCTTCTATTTTTAGGTTCTGCCCAACAAAACCGCACCTATGGTTCACTTAACTGCTTCTACGGACAATCTTCTGCGACCAAAGTTCCATACCTGTTGAATTCACTTAAGTCCACCGGGCTCGCACCTGCGCTCCAAGTCTCACACCTGTGGAGCCGCTTCTGCGACCCATCTTCCGCTTCTGCGGAAATGCCCCAGAGACACTCTTCCGCATCTCCGGCTTAGCCTCACACATGCGCTTCCAGTCCAGCCTAACCTTGTCCGCATTTGCGCCCTCATCTGCCGCACCTGCGGCTAACCCCCCCTCCTCCCAGGTGCGATCACACCAGATACAACCCACTTCAGTAGCTTCACCAAGTTGAAATCAAGTCCGATAACCACCCGAATTCACCCGGAGGCCTCCAGGACCTCAACCAATTATACCAACAAGTCATATAACCCCATGCAAACTTAGTCAACCTTCGAATCACTCAAAACAACATCAAAACACCAATTACACCCGGATTCGAGCCTAAACAACTTCTAAACTTCCGAATTCCACAAACGACGTTGAAACTTACCAAACCACGTCCGATTGACCTCATGTTCTGCACACAAGTCCCAAATGACACCACGAACCTACTCAAATTCCCAAAAATGAAATCCGACCCCAATATCAAAATTTCCACTCCCGGCCAAAATCGCCAAAATTCCAACTTTTGCCAATTCAAGCCTAATTCTACTATAGACCTCCAAATCACATTTCGGATGCACTCCTAAGCCCAAAATCACCTAATAGAGCTAACGGAACCATCAAAATTCAAATGCGAGGCCGTTTACACATGAGTCAACATCCGGTCGACTTTTCCAACTTAAGCTTTCAATTAAGAGACTAAGTGTCTCAATTATCCCGAAATCACTCTAGACACGAACTACCCAACCCGATAAGATATATAACAGATGTAAATCACAAAAGAAGCAGAAAATGGGGGAAACAAGCCTATAACTCTCGAAACGATCAGTTGGGTCGTTACATCCTCCCCCGCTTAAACAAACGTCCGTCCTCGAACGGGTCTAGAAACATACCTGGAGTCTAAAATAGGTGGGGATATATGCTCCGCATCTCCCATTCGGTCTCCCAAGTAGCCTCCTCCATGGGCCGACCTCTCCACCGCACCTTCACTGAAGCTATATCCTTAGACCTCAACCTTAGAACCTACCGCTCCAAAATGGCCACCAGCTCCACATCATTAGTCAGATTACCATTCAACTGAATCGTTCCGAAATCCAAAACATGAGACGGATCGCCAACGTACTTTCGGAGCATAGAAACATGAAACACTGGATGCACACTCGACAAGCTAGGTGGCAAGGCAAACTTGTAAGTCACTTCCCCGATACTTTGAAGTACCTTAAAAGGCCCAATGAAACGAGGGCTCAACTTTCCACTCTTCCCAAACCTCATAACACTCTTCATGGGTGATACCTTCAGCAGAACCTTCTCCCCAACCATGTAAGACACATCGCAAAATTTCCTGTTAGCATAACTCTTTTGCCTAGACTGCACCGTGCGAAGCCGCTCCTGAATCAATTTCACCTTGTCTAATGCATCCTGGACCAAGTCTGTACCCAAAAGCCTAACCTCACCCGGCTCAAACCATCCCATCAAAGATCTACAGAGTCTCCCATATAAAGCCTCGTATGGAGCCATCTGAATCCTTAGCTGATAACTATTGTTATATGTAAACTCCGTGAGCGGCAGAAATTGATCCCATGAACCCTCAAAATCAAGACACAAGCGTGTAACATGTCCTCCAATATCTGGATAGTGTGCTCGGACTGTACGTCCGTCTGAGAGTGAAAGGTCATGATCAACTCAAACTATGTACCCAACTCTCGCTGCACGACTCTCCAAAACTGCGATGTAAATTGTGTGCCTCTATCTGAAATGATGGAAACTGGGATACCATGAAGGCGAACAATCTCTCGGATGTAAATCTCAGCCAACCGCTATGAAGAATAAGTATTACCAATTGGAATGAAGTGTGTGGACTTTGTCAGCCTATCCACAATCACCCATATAGCATCGAACATCCTCGAAGTTTGTGGGGTCCCAACTATGAAATCCATGGTGATCCGCTCCCACTTCACCCTAGGATCTCTAACCTCTGGAGCAAGCCACCTGGACTTTGATGCTCATAGTTAACCTGCTGACAGATGAGACACTAAGCCACAAACCCAACAATATCCTTCTTCATCCTCCTCCACCAATCGAGTTGTCTCAAATCCTGGTACATCTTCACGGCACGCGGATGGATGGAATACCGCGAGCTGTGGACCTCCTCAAGAATAAACTCTCGTAGCCTATCTACATTGGGCACATATATCCGTACTTGTATCCTCAACATCCCGTCATCATGATAGTCACATCCCTGACCTCGCCTCGCCGAACCCTATCCTGGAGGACGAGCAGATGGTCATCATACTGACGCTCCCTGATACGATCATAAAGAGAAGACCTAGAGACCATACAAGCCAATACCCGATTCGGCTAAAAAATATCCAATCTGACAAACTGGCTAGCTAAGTCCTGAACATCTAATTCTAAGTGCCTCTCTGCTACAGGAAGATATGCTAAGCTCCCCAAACCATTTGTCCGGCGACTCAAGGCATCGGCCACCACATTGTCCTTCCCGAGATGGTATAGAATGGTGATATCATAGTCCTTAAGAAGCTCCAACCACCTCCGCTGACGCAAGTTAAGATCCTTCTGCTTGAACAGATGTTGCAAACTTCGGTGATCAGTGTAGGTCTCACAATGAACCCCGTACAAATAGTGCCGCTAAATCTTCAAGGCGTGAACAATAGCTGCTAACTCAAGATCATGGATAGGATAGTTCTTCTAATGGGTCTTCAACTGGTGTGAAGCATAAGCAATCACTCTACCTTCCTGCATCAGAACACACCTAATCCCGATCCGTGAGGCATCACAATACACTGTGTAAGAACCAGAAGCTGATGGCAGAACTAGAACTGGAGTCGTGGTCAAAGCAGTCTTGAGCTTCTGAAACCTCTCCTCCCACTCATCCGACCACCTGAATGGAGCTCCCTTTTGGGTCAATTTGGTCAAGGGCGATGCAATAGATGAGAAACCCTCCACAAAATGAATGACAGTAATAGCCCGCCAAACCAAGAAAGCTTCGAATCTTTGTGGCTGAGGACGGTCTGGGCCAACTCTGCACCGCCTCTATCTTCTTCGGATCCACCTGAATACCCTCACTGGACAACACGTGCCCCAAGAATGCCACTGAACTAAGCCAAAACTCATACTTGGAGAACTTTGCATAAATTTTCTCCTCCCTCAATCTCTATAACACAATCCTCAGATGTTGGGAATGCTCCTCCTGGCTACGAGAGTACACCAGGACATCATCAATGAATACAATAACGAACGAATCTAGATAAGGTTGAAACAAACTATTCATCAAATGCATGAACGCTGATGGGGTGTTGGTCAGCCCAAAATACATCACAAGAAACTCATAACAGCCATATCGGGTCCTGAGAGTTGTCTTAAGAATATCCGAATCCCAAATCTTCAGCTAGTGATACCCTGACCTCAAATCAATCTTGGAGAACACCCTCGCTCCCTGAAGCTGGTCAAATAGATCATCAATACGAGGCAAAGGATACTCGTTCTTGACTGTGACCTTGTTCAACTACCTGTAATCAATGCACATCCTCATAGTTCCATCCTTCTTCTTTAAAAATAGAGTCGGTGCACCCCAAGGTGACATGCTAGGCTGAATAAACCCCTTATCAAGGAGTTCCTGAAGTTGTTCCTTTAGATCCTTCAACACCGTCGGTTCCATACGATACGGTGGAATAAAAATGGGCTGAGTGCTCAGCACCAAATCAATACCGAAGTCAATATCCCTGTCAGGCGGCATGCCCGACCGGTCTGTAGGAAACACATCCGGAAAATCACGCACCACCGAAAAAGAATCAATAGCAGGAGCCTCTGCACTAACATACCTCATAAAATCCAAATTGGATAGACAACCCTTCTCAATTATCTGCTGAGCCTTCAAGGACAGTCTTAGCGTGACAGTCTAGAACAACATGACATGGAGACAACCAATGCATACCCAATATCACTTCAAAATCAATCATACTGAGCAGCAAAATACCTACTCTGGTCTCCATACTCCCAATAGTCACCACAAATGACCGATATACACAGTCCACAATAATAGTATCACCTACAAGAGTAGATACATGAACAGATGAAACTAAAGACACACGGGGCATATCCAAAAAATGAGCAAAATACGAGGAAACATATGAATAAGTAGAACCAGGGTCAAATAATACAGAGGCATCTTTGTGGCAAACTGAGACAATACCTATAATCACAGCATTTGAAGCAATGGCATCTGGTCTGGCAGGAAGGGCATAGAGACGGGCCTGGTCACACCCTGTTCGTCCTCCCTCTCTAGGGCGACCCCTAGCTGACTGGGCTCCACCCCAGGCTAGCTGAGCGGGTGGTGGAGGAACTGGTGCTGATGTCATAGACTAGCTTCTCTGTAGAGCTGGACCTCCCACTAGACGGGGACACTGTCTTCTCATGTGACCAAACTCTCCACACTCATAGAAACTCCCCGGTGCTGGTGTTGGGGACTGAAGGGAGCCCCGAGCACCGGGATAACTGGTAGAAGGACCTGGCATAAACGAACCCTGACACGATGGAGCATGGGATGAAATCTGCGCTGGGAGAGAACTGAGAGATGAATGGACCTGCTGATAACTGTGTGAACCATGGCCATATGATTCACCACAGTGAACTGGGCGAGCCGTCTGAGCATGTCTGAAAGGACGACCTCTACCGTGCTGGAACTGACCCCTAGAAGGAACACCGCTAAATCCACCCTGTCCACAAAGCCTCTTGGCCTCCCTCTCAACCCTCTCCTGACTGCGAACCATCTCAATCTGACGAGAAATGTCAACAACCTCATCAAAAGTAGTATTAGACACTCTCTCTCAGGTCATAATCAATCGCAGCTGAAAATTGAGGCCATCTATAAACCTCCTGATCCTCTCCCTGTATATGGGAACCAACCAGATAGCATGACGGGCCAACTCCGAGAATCACGTCTCACACTGCGTCACAGGCATATCACCCTGACGAAGCTGCTTAAACTGTCTGTGCAGCTCCTATCTGCGTGGCTGAGGCACGAACTTCTTCAGAAAGAGAACGAAGAACTGCTGCCAAGTAAGGGGTGTTTCACCAACCGGCCTACATCTCTCATAAGCCTCCAACAAACTGAATGCAGCCCCAGAGAACTAAAAGTTAGTGCACGAGACACCACTGGTCTCCAGAATACCTATTGTACGGAGTATCCTCTGACGCCTGTCCAAGAAGCCCTGTGCATCCTCTCCCACTGCACCACTGAAAAATAAAGGTTGGAGTCTCCCAAACCTCTCCAATATACGCTGCTCATCCTCAGGCATAGCAGGCACCACATAGTCATGAGCAGTTGCAACCGGCTGGGCTGGTGGTGCCCCCGGTGTCTTGAGTCCCTATACTACCTGCTCAGGTGTGCGGGTAGCGGGAGTCTAAGTGCCTCCCTCGACCTGAGAAGAGGTTGCAGCCATCGAAACAGAGATCGTCTGAGCAAGCCCCGTGCACACGGTCAGAATCTGAGCTAAGGCCTCCTAAAGGCAAAGAATCATGATGGGCATAGGTGGTGCCTGAGCTGGTCCCCATAGTGCATCCATAACTGGGACCTGGTCCTGATCAGGGGCAACTGGTGGATCTTCAGGTACTGCCCCAGCTGTTGTGCGGGCTGCACCTCTACCCCTACCTTGGCCTCTACCTCGACCTCGGCCTCTCACGGCCCTGGCTGGTGGTAATAGTGGCTGCCCATCCTGCCTAGTAGTACGAGTCCTCACCATCTGTGAGAGAATGAAACAATAGATGTTTAGTTACCAGAATTAACAGATTCACATAACAAGAATTCAAGAAGGTGAATTTTTTCCTAAGGGTTCTGCAACCTCTCGAAGATAAGTACAGACGTCCCCGTACTTGTTGGGACCAAATACAAATGCAAGTATACATGGCCGTCAAGTAATAAAGTGACTCGAAAGTCGGATGTCGAACCCACAAAGACTTATATTGATCGTTAACTAAGCAAACTAAAATCAATTAATTATCCAAGATATTTAAGAGTAATATTTTTCTATTAATCTACTATTGCTGAAAATAAACAAATAACAACTAATTTATCAAGAATGCGGTTTTGTATGACGAGATTTTACTTCAGAGGAGATAGAAATTCCAGGGTTGTGGTGGTTTATCAATCCTATTAAGTTCAATAATCACACTCGTTAATCCAGATTATCTATGGTTGCTAATTAACCGGATCATTTATATGAATAGCATGTTCCCACAGTACTACACGACTACCCATAATATATCAACCATATATTCCTATGGTATTGAGTCTATCATGAACGAATATAATACGATATTCAATTAAACAAGACTGTTAGCTATATTCCTATCCTTACCGCGAAATCTTCCCCCGAGCCATGGGTTCAGAATCAAGCTCTCTCTAATTCTACTCTAATATAAACACGGCTTTCCCAAGCATAGCATAGATAGTAAATAGAACTCAATTGTTGGCCAGAAAATTAAGCAATTATGCACATAATTAGAGAAACAACCACAAGATGATAATCCGAATAAACGAAGATGTAGTTAATAAACGTTAATAATCATGTCAACCACAACCCTAGAACTAGAGTGTTTAGACACTCATGTTCGTAGTAACAATTTTTCAAGTATTTTGCATAAACAAATTAAAAAGAAAAGAAAAGAAAAAGGGATGAAGAACTCTATGAATTTCTCCTCCAAAAGTTATCCACGTGATGTTCTTGCCTCCGGTAGCAAAAACTCCTCCAAAGTGGCGTTTTTGGGTCTATCTATATGTTTAGGACAAGACCTAAACGCGTAGGTCAAATCCTTGTCAAGACGGGAAACAAATAAAGTCTTCAAAACTCGGACTGGACCTGGCCTTGCCAGGCTAAAGGCTGGTTCAGCCTGGCCTTTGGCTGGCCTCTCCTTTTCACTGTTCTCGTGCATACTTTCCACGTTTAAGTATCCGTTTTTCTCTACTTTCATCTCCAATTCACTTACACAATAAAATAGACTCCATTACGCGCAAATAAAGTGTAATTTATCATTAAAGCGTGTAAAATGCAAGGCACATAATGTGCTAAACCATGAATTATAGCCACACATCAATACCCCACGCTTAAACATTGCTCGTGCTTGAGCAATCAAACTACACTTATAGACACAACCTATTAAGAAATTCCCTTAACTCATTCTACCAAGAATCTTTAAAATAGACTAAGCACAAGGGTGTAACATCTTCACCTTAAGATTTGACTCACAAGTACCATGCATTATTTCACAATTCACTCACTTACTCTAACATAGAGGTCAATGACATTACCTTTCCTTCATGAATCAAGTGCCCTCACACAACAAAAGAGAGTATTCCACGCACAATAAAATTTAAGAACAATTAGGAACTCAAGATAGAAAGAATTCACTCACTCTCAGTAATAACATTCATGTGATACAAAAGATGCACCATAGGCTTTCTTGTAGTGTACTACTCTACTAATTGAGCTCATTCAGTCTAGGATCAAGTAGGACTTTCATTGGTTGCAATGTAGGCTGCGGGTCGGGTAGGATACATTTGTATATGAGTGACTACACCTCCCTAAGCACTTTAATACATATACTTTAACATTCAAACCCATAATTATATCAAACCATAACTCCACCTTCACATAAATGTATATTAACTCCATATTTCTTTGAGCACAATCACATCAAGAGTCACCACTATCACGAAATACTTTTACAGCAATATAATAGTATTTTTTTCTTCTTTTTCTCAATTCAAGTGGATCTTACTTTTTCCAAACAGTGCACATTTCTCCTTATTTCATTAGTTCCACTCAAAATCCACACCAACCACCCCACACTTTAACTTTTACACGGTTCATAACAATTCAAGTGCTCATGAGAGGTGAAAAGGTTCAAATAGATGATTAATTCAAACAAACGGGTAAGGCTTGTAATGTGGTTTCCAAAGAAACAGAATTACAGGCTCAACGGGGTTAAATACGATACATAACAATTAGGCGGGTAAAATATATATATATTTGGCTCAACAAAGAAACGCCTATATCACTTCCAAGACTGAACAAAACTACTATTTTGCTTTGCAAACACACGGGGGAAGTTCTACACATCAAATGCAATGCACAGAATAAAATACAAACCTCACGCACACATGGCACATAACTCACTCAGGATTGGACTCATCAAGACACTCTAGTCAAACCAATTAAGCAAATTTAAGATTATACAATTTAAAGTACTTATAAAAGAGTCAAAAACTGAACCTAAGCGTCACAACCAAAGTACTCACTATTCTCAAGGCATAACAAAGTCAAGAGATATTGCTTCAATTCAATTCACATCACCATGGCTCCTCTCCTAAAAAAAGATAAAACTACCTACACCCGGTTCAAACAAAACCCTTGGAAAAGAACCGCGGCACAAAGAAAAACCAAGGGGGAATTACTACACTACCTACAAAGAAAATCTTTTTGTCCTTTTTCTATAGACTTAAATCCCTCAAGAAAACTGTCTAGGAGATCCATCATCGGGAAAAGACCAATTTTCTATTTTTTTTTTTTTTGAGTTTTTCATAACTACTAAAATACAATACAACTACAAAATCACAAATAAGAAGCTAACATTTTTCTACATCCTACTACTAATTATCTAGAGAATTCTCCCACCCCAAACTTAAAAGAGTGTCGTGTCCCCAATGCACAAATAAAGTAAAACAATAACAAGGCTGGACAAGAAACTCTCTGAAAGGCCAAAGGCCGAAGCAATAGCAGCTCACGAGTACTCAGACTTACCCCAGGCATAGTCCTTTGTGTGGCACCCCACACTTAATTCTCACCATCTAGCTTGCTTTTGCACTCTTCCAATGGCTTTTCTTCATATTCTTATAATCCTACATAACAAAAAAAAACTACAACAATAATAATTAAAAAAAAACTGTAAAGATGGGTTCCTCCCAACAAGCGCCTGATTTAACGTCGCGGCACGACAGTGCTACTCTGCTCAGGTTAGGTGCTTTCTCTTCTTCTTTCTCCCATTAAGCCTAGGCTTCTTACATGCTCTCAAAAGATCTCCTCTTTCATCTATGGATCTTTTCTCAATCATCCTTACACACTCAACTTGCAACATCACCTCCTCCAACTCAGTTATCCCATCCAAATTACTATAATTCACATCAAGACTCTAGTCTATCCCCTTTTGTTCTACCGCAGTAATCATGCACAAGTCCTCATAATGCTTAGGGAGATTAAGTGCCTTGTACACATTAAAAGTAATTTCCTCATTGCAAACTCTCATCTTCAACTTTCCTTCCCTAACATCAATAAGCGCTCCACCAGTAGCTAAGAATGGTCTCCCCAAAATAATGGGTACTTCCTCATTTGCCTTGTAATCAAGAACAATAAAATCAGCAGGAAGAATGAACTTTTCCACTCAAACTAACACATCCTCAATAATTCCTTCCGGCATAACTAGCGACCTATCTGCCAACTGTAAAGTGATTGTAGTAGGTCTAAGCACCCCCAATCCGAGTTGCTTGAAGAAAGAGGATGGCATCAAATTTATACTAGCCCCTAAATCAAATAGGGCTCTATCAACTTCTTGTTTTCCAAGCGACAGAGAAATTGTGAAACACCCAGGATCCTTCAACTTAGGAGGGAGTTTACTCTAAGCTCTAGCACTACACTCTTTAGTAAGTGCACAGTTTCAAACTCTGTATGTCTTCTCTTATTTTCCACAATATCTCTGAGATACCTTGCATACTTAGGCACTTCCTGCAAAATTTCCACCAAAGGCAAATTCACACGCACTTGGCTCAAAATATCTAAGAATTTCTTGTATAGAGAATCATCTTTTTTATTTTGCAGTCTTTGTGGAAACGGAGGTGGTGGCCTTGTCACAATTTCTGGCTTATCTTTCTTATTCTCCTCAACAGGTTTAGGAACAAAATCTCCTTCAGGTCTAGCTGTATACTTCTTTTTCGCTGAAACTTCTTCTAATTCTCTTCCATTTCTTAAGGTAACCACATTGACTTGAGCCGTAGGATTAGGTTCAGTATCACTCGGGAGAGCTCCAGCAGGTCTAGTATTCTGATTGTTAGCCATTTGCCCAAACTGTGCGCAATTGTTGATTGTATATCAAGAGTTTTTTCATCATGTCAGTCAAAATATATTTTGTTTGCTGTGGAGCTGGAGGTGGATGATTGTAATTCGCTTGAGGCCTGATATTCTGATTTCCACCCCAAGAAAAATTAGGATGATTCCTCCAGTTTGGATTGTATGTGTTACCATATTGAGCATTTCGATTCATCGGCCCTCTAGCTTGTCGCCCCACGTAGTAGATGGATTCAGGATTCACGGGGCATATGTCACTTGTGTGACCTTCACCACATAACTCACAGCAATTCACATGTTGCATCTGTTGTGCGTGGTGCATTGTTATTTTATTCATCTGATTCGCTAATCTCGCTATATCTGCCCTCATTGCTGAGAAATCATCAAGTTTGATCACACCTGCTGCCTTTTGTTTAAGTTCTCTTAGTGGTTCCCCGTCTCCTTGCCAATTATTATCATTAGCAGTGAAATTTCTTAGCAGGATCTGGATCTCACTATACGGTCTTGCCATGCAGCTACCCCACATGCTGAGTCAAGATTCATCTTTGATGCCTCGTCCAACCCATCAAAGAAAGTGTGACCCAACACCTCATCAGTTTGACAATAGTGTGGGCAGTCTCTAAGTAGCTTCTTGTATCTTTCCCAAGCTTGTCGAAGAGTCTCACCATCTCGTTGTTGAAACTTTAGAATCTGGCTCCTCAGTGACTTTGTCTTCTTTGTGGGAAAAACTTGATTAAGAATTTCCTTGCTAGATCATCCCAATTGTGGATTGAGTTTGCAGGCTCTTTTCGTAACCATTCCTTATCTTCCCCCATAAGTGAAAAGGGAAACAGTGTCAGCCTAATATAGTCCTTGGAAACGTTCGGATAATTGTAAGTGTCTGTAATTTCCAAGAAGTTTTGAATGTGCCTATGTGGGTCTTCATGAGATAGACCCACATATTGCCCTTTGGACTGAATCAGTTGTACCATGTATTGTTTGAGTTCAAAGTGACCTGTGATATCAGGCTTCACAATTGCTTGAGTCATAAGATCCAGATTGGGCCTTGAGCCTCTATAACCAGACGCTCTTCATTACCTGCCATCTCTATTGGTTGTGGTTGAACTACGATGTCCAACTCTCTTTCAATTCTAGCTCTAGATTCAACTTCCCTCCTCACTCTATGAAGTGCTCGTTCGATTTCGGGATCAAGAGGAAGGAGATTGTTTGCACTTCTACTCCTCCGCATTCAAAAGAAGAGCATGCGTTATCACAAATAAAGCAAACTAAAAATTAAAACTTGAACAAATAACGAATAAAAGCTTAACTTAACTAAACAATCAAAAGCTAAGTCCCCGGCAACGGCCCCAAAAACTTATTGGGACCAAACAGACACGCAAGTATACGTGGCCGTCAAGTAATAAATGACTCGAAAGTCGGATGTCGAACCCACAGAGACTTATATAGATCATTAACTAAGCAAACTAAAATAAATTAATTATCCAAGATATTTAAGAGTAATATTTTTCTATTAATCTACTATTGCTGAAATTAAACAAATAACAACTAATTATCAAGAATGCGATTTTGTATGACGAGATTTTACTTCAGAGGAGATAGAAATTCCAGGGTTGTGGTGGTTTATCAATCCTATTAAGTTCAATAATCACACTCATTTCCAGATTATCTATCGTTGCTAATTAATCGGATCGTTTATATGAATAGCATGTTCCCGCAATACTACACGCCTGCCCAAAATATATCAACCCTATATTCCTATGGTATTGAGTCTATCATGAACGAATAAAATACGGTATTCAATTAAGAAAGACTGTTAGGTATATTCCTATCCTAACCGTGAAATCTTCCCCCGAGCCATGGGTTCAGAAACAAGCTCTCTCTGATTCTACTCTAATCTAAACATGGCTTTCCCAAGCATAGCATAGATAGTAAATAGAACTCAACTGCTCGCCAGACAATTAAGCAATTATGCACAAAATTAGATAAATAACCACAAGATGATAATCCGAATAAACGAAGATTTAGTTAATAAATGTTAATAATCATGTCAACCACAACCCTAGAACTAGAGTGCTTAGCCGCTCATGATCGTAGTAATAATTATTTTGTATAAACAAATTACAAAGAAAAGAAAAGAAAAGAAAAAGGTATAAAGGACTCTATGATTTTCTCCTCCAAAATTTATCCACGTGATGTTCTTGCCTCCGGTCATAAAACTCCTTCAAAGTGGCGTTTTTGGGTCTATTTATATGTTTAGGACTAGACCTAAATGTGTAGGTCAAATCCTAGTCAAGCCGGCAAACAAATAAAGTCTTCAAAACTCGGACTGGACCTGACCTTTGGCTGGTCTCGCCAGGCTAAAGGTTGGTTCAGCCAGGCCTTTGGCTGGCCTCTCCTTTTCACTGTTCTCGCGCACACTTTCCACATTTAAGTATCCCTTTTGCTCTACTTTCATCCCTAATTCACCTACACGTAAAATAAACTCCATTACGTGCAAATAAAGTGTAATTTATCATTAAAGCATGTAAAATGCAAGGCACATAATATGCTAAACCATGTATTATAGCCACACATCAGTACCGATCTGCAAGACTCTACTACCTTGGTCATGACTCGTGAGACCTATGTAACCTAGAGCTCAGATACCAACTTATCACAACACAAAACTCTAACTTGTAGTGATGGCGCCTATCGATGGTACTAGGCAAGCCGACTTTTCAAAATACTTCAATATTTCATAAAAAGGATAATTTAAAGATTTTTCATAACAGAAATTTTCATAAAAATCCGGGGTTGAACTCAAAATAAAAATATAGTGCGGAAAGATAGCCCCAAACATCAGGGTGTCACCAAGTCATGAGCATCAAGATATCCAGTCTAATAAAAACAGTGTCTAAGTAGCAATACAGAAGGAAAGAAAACATAGAAGGAGAGACAAGGTCTGCGGACGCCTGCAACTACCTCGTAGTCTCTGATACTCGCTCGCGCACGAACTCAACGACCTCCGGAGCCGTGCACACCTGGATCTGCACATGAAGTGCAGGTGTAGCATGAGTACAACAAACTCAGCAAGTAATAGAAATAAATAAGGAACTGAGAAGAAGTGACGAGCTAAACAAAATACAGTTCATTTAATAAACTTCAACAATGAAAGTGTACGTGAGTAAATTCCGGCAAATGTATAACAAGTCAGCTGCATATCTGCCGAGTCTAGGTAAATCACGTATAAAACTTCCATAAAGTTCAACAGTAACATGAATCAACTAAGCATAGCAACAACAGCATGACAAATACAACCTCTCATGATCACAATCCCTCAAGCCCTCAATAGCTCAAAACTCGTCCCTCAATACATGCACACTCAATAGGTACCTGCGCTCACTGGGGGTGTGAAGACTCCAGAGGGGCTCCTTCAGTCCAAGCGCTATATCGATGTGGCGTGCAGCCCGATCCAATCTCGTTGCGGCATGCAACCTAATCCATAATACATAAGTAGACCTAAGGCTCGTTGCAGCATGCAACCCGATCCATAATATATAAATATAGCCATGAGGCTTGTTCCGGCGTGCAGCCCAATCCATATAACTCACATAGCTCACAGCTCGGCACTCAGGACCTCTCTCAGTCACTAACCTCTCTAGCTTTTCGGGCTCACAGAAATCATAATATTCAGCCCAAACAGATATAACAACAAGTATTAACAAGAAATGAGAGGGATTGGAGATATGACACACAGGTAAGATTGTGACTGAGTACAAGACAACAATTAGCAGTCAATTCAACAAGTATACGACCGTTGCGGGTCCCAACAGTGATATCATATGGCCTAAGCATGGTTTCTAACATGCAAGGCAGCCAAATTGCTAAAAGGCAAGGAAGACATGTAAGTAACAATAGGCTGTTCGACTTTACAGTCTCACGGGATGGACCAAGTCACAATCCCTCACGGTGCACACTCACACGCCCGTCACCTAGCATGTGCAACATGTCCAAATATTCACATCATACCAATTTTTGGTGTTTCATACCCTCAAAACTAGATTTAAGACTATTACTTAGCTCAACTGTGCAGAAATCCTACTCATAAATGCCCTTGCCTCTCGAATCGGCCCCCAAATGCCCCGAATATATCCACAAGCAGTACGAGATAATAGATATAGGCTAAGGGATCAATTCTTCAAGAAAATTACTAAATTATAGCCTAAAATCCGAAATCGACTCAATCCGTCCCCCCGATACCATGTCTCGAACCCCGATAAAAGTCACAAAACCCGAAAGCTCATTCACTCATGAGTCTAACTATACCAAATTTATCAAAATCTGATACCATTTGGTCGTCCAAAACCCCAAAATCCACTCTCCAATTCTCAAGCCCTAAACCCCCAAATTTTACCTCAAAAACTCATCAACTAGGTGTGAAATCAATGGGTAAACATCATTATTGAAGATAAATGGGCACAAGGAGCTTACCGCTGTCACGCCCCGAATCTAGGGGGAAAGACCGGCACCCGGTGCCTTACTATCCTTCTATACCAACTTGCAACTAAGGGACTGTGAACATATAATATCATACTTTGGTCATAGGTCACACTGCAAGACAATTGAATGCTGACTAAACATCAATATAAAGTTGGGCCGACAAGGCCGTCATAACTACTATGGCTGGCAAACCAACAAAATATACATAAAAGGCCTATAAGCCCAACATACTGCACTAACTGACAAGATATGTCTACAAGACTCTACTGATGGATATACTGTGATAGGAACAAGGCCCAGACCTACTATATAATTAACCAATAATTAACCAATTACCCACATAATTAAGAATTATCTCAAATTACTTATAATACCACTCACTTTTAACATACTTTATACACCTTACTACCATGGTCATGTGGTATCTTGTATGGCACTAGTCCATAAATATCGGGTATTATAGCATGGATTGTATTTTATCCCCAAATTGCCAAACTTCGACGGAACTCATTTTCTTTGATTCTCTTAGCCTCTCACCTTCACAAATTTACTTATCACTTGTTTTGAAATAGCATAAATGCTTATAGACTCAAAATAATCCCATTTTCGAGCGTGCGTCGATCAACTTACGACGAAACTTCAACGTCCAAAAATGCGGGATATAACATCTCATTTATGAGCATATATCGATTTACTTATGGCATACTTTTATGTACCAAAACGTGAGGTGTAACATTATTCCCCCTTTGAAACATTCGTCATCGAATATTGACTGGTGCACTTATCATTGTCATAACCTATGTCTTCCGAATACTTTAGTACTTTTCTTGTCATCTGGGCAACTATTCTGTGAATAAATTCAATGGCCAAGGCATTCCCCCCTTTAGGTCTCTTTCTCATACTATAACTTATGGTCGGAATCCTTTCAATCTCGTGATTGTTTCTACCTTCGGTCATGCAGCCTGTACGAATTTTTCCTTGTATGTGCGCCAATCTCTAGGCCTCACTTTGGGAACATATACATATTGACAAGATGTCCCTCTGGGCATCTATGGGTATACTGAAGTTCTTTGCTCGGTATTTTGTTGAACTTACAATATTGCTATACCTTATTTCATAAACCCGGTTATCTATCCGCATGACTTTACTGCATCTAAGTAGGTCATACTATACCGTAACTCTTATTTCGATTTATCGTTACTGAGGTCTACTACCAAACTCCAGGTTACTTTCGTTGCTTATTCCATATGTATAAATCTAAGTCCTTTAGTGCTTCCTAATTACTGTTCATCTTAAGAATGACGGCCTAATCTCATCTCATACTTTGTGACTTTTGTCCATTCATTGTTGATTCACCTTAATGTTGATCTGTCATCTACCACTGATAACTTTATCTCTTATGTAACAATGCCGTTAGGTATCACGTTGCATCGAGGAATATTGGAAATGATCTTCCTAATACATTTAGCGGCGATATTGTACTTTATGAACCATATTTTATAGTATCCTAATGTGATTTACCTTACGAGGGTATTTTAATCCTGTACAATTCATCAAGTCGTCACTCAATTGAATTCCCAAACGTCATCCTTTATCTATCACAATTACTCCCTTATTCCCTTATCAGGGCAGCATTCCATCTCTTTTAAATTCTACTAGTCTTAGACTCCCTTGAGTATATTCAGGCTATACTGGGATTTCTATAATTCTTGTTCTCATGGGCTTAATCCCGAGGACTTATCCCTTCTCGTCACCTTCTCACTTGTCGTTTCTTATCCTTACTCATGTCTTTCTAAAACCTTGTCGCTTTACCATAGTTTAGCTTGCGACCTACACATATCTATTTATATTACTCGCAACCTTCCTTCGACTTGCTTGCACCATAGATTTCCTTATGTTATTCTGGAACATCAAGAGAAACATCACATAGTCTCTAACTCTTTCTTACTCTCTTAACTAGTCCTCTTGATACCTAGAAACCATAGGCTAGATGATATGCCACTGACGATGCCGCTATCATTACTGGATACTGAATGCCAATGCTTCTAGCCTTCTATCTAAAGCATGGATTATTCACAATCTTTTGCACCTGAGTACCTCGTACGTTGTTCATCTTTACCTCTTCTGTCTCTTTTATGACCTCCCTTCTACATAGGTATAATTCACATCCACAACTTGAATTTCTATTATAACACTTGCACCTCTGGTGCATACACAATTCGGTTGGAGCTTCATACTGACTTCTTATAAGGCTGGTACTCTTCTAATTTGCTTTATCATCGAGGCGTTATAGAATGTGGATGTTGTACTACCTTTCTTGTACCTCTGATATTAAGAGTGATTCTGCAATATTCTCAATCACAATTTCTTCAGATTCCTGATTTACTTGGTTGATGTAACTCTTTAGTTTCTTCTTATTTTTTATCAGCCTTCATATGGACTTAAGTTATCTTCCGATCTACGGCTCCTAGTATTAGTTGTTACTTTAGCCTTTCATGGACGCTATGGAATATCCATGATACAATCTTCTAACAATTCAATCCTTTATATATGCCCTGGGCTTAATTCTTTCTTTTAACTTATACTGGAGTCTTCTATGGCTATATGATTGTCAACTTAATATGCTGCATGGATAATACTCCGAAATCTTAAGTGCGTTTGTAACTAACTCTGGATCATTGATCGAATAATTTATTTTGTTCCATCTCAACTTTCTTCAAACGTAAGCAATTACTTTCCATGGTTTTTTTCCCCTCTTGTTGCGTGCATACTTAGCTTGTCTTAGTTCCCACGCATGCCGAAATTTTTGTGCAACTTATATGGTCTCGAATATTACTTTTGGTTTTACTCCCCGTTCATTAGCCATTGTAGGTTCCACTTTCCTTTGGGGTGCATACGATTTTGTAGTAAGACTGTTTTTACATGACCATTCCTTCTTCAAGTTAGTATGCCTAGGTTGAAGCCTTATTCATTATTTCCTCAGCTAATCTTTTATTATAGTACCTAGGGAGGACCCTCTGACTCTTGTAAGGCCGCGAGATTATTACATTGTTTACCCGACAGAATTTTTGATGCTTTTTCTTACTTGTAATTATCCTTACTTACCTTCATGCCCTTGTGCTCGTAAGGTTGTTCTAAACCTAAATTTTGGCTCTTTCCCAGTGTCACTCTCTTTTATTTCCGTAACACTTATACAAAAACTTTTAACCACCCAACTCCTATCTGAATATTTCTCAAGGATCACGATGTCATAGCTGTGAGGCTGAATTTCCCATGTTGGGGTTCCCTATGTTTATCTTGCACGATCTGTTAATTTGTCTGTATCCTCTTGTCTAGACATAACTAGGCTCTTCCTGAATCAAATGCTAACTATTCGTTGGCCCATCCTCATATAAATGTTTCACGTAATCTTTCTTGGATTATTTCCTTTGTCTTAACTTGCCTCTCGCACTGGCTCCTTATCTATCAATAACATCTCGGGCAGGAACCCTTACTTCCTCTCCTTGACGTCATTTTTGCATAATGTTCTGGAATCGTAGCATATCTGTAGGCTTTGAATAAGTGCAATCTCATCCCTTTTTCACTTTTATCACCTTTTTCTTTTACCATTCCATAATTACTAGAACCACTTAATTCTGACTTAATGCCATATCACTCCATATTTCCCCCTTTTGGGGAGTACTAAGAGTTGGAGCTACGACTACCTACTTATAGATGTTTTCATCTCTTCATCTTTGGTTTATTTTCACATCATCGATGACCCTTACTCGCCTTGCGTTAATCCTTCTATACCAAGGATAACGAAATTCCTTACTCACGAGGGTGTACTTAGTGTAACTGGCACACATAGTCCTTTAAGCTTAACTTTGCTCGCATTTCTTACTTTGCGTCTTCCTGAACGACCATTCTTTGAATCCCTCATGAACCTTCTTCTATTGTCCATTCTATTATCGCTGGAACGCAAATCTAAGATACTCATGACACTGACTATTATCAAATCACTTAGCCCCTAATTCATATTTAGTTTATCTGGTTCACCAGCTCATACTAATTTCTATTACTCTGGGGTTTAACTCTCCTTTCTGGTAGTCGCGTTGGAGTCACGAACTTATTTCTCGGAATGAGGATATGACTGTATGGCCTATACTCTTTTGTTGTCTTAAGGCTTGTCACCTCTCGTCTATTCCCTCACTTGGCTATAGATTATGTAATATTGTCATCTTTTGATCTACCGTTGTCATCCATGTATCATATCTTACTCATAATGCTTCATTAATTCTCTTATTATTTTCTACTAACATTTATGTCTATCTCTTTATTCTGAAAACTCAAACAATTGATTTTAGCGCCCCTTGTTCCATCTATTGGCTCTTCGGGTTGGCTATCATTCTTTCTCTACTAGGGACGAGAGCCATACTAAGGTAATAGTTATTCCTTCCAAGATTCCAGTGCTTGTCTTTGAACATTCTAGTATTCATATCTAGCTGTACTATTCTAGAGTGCACCATCTGAGCGTCTCACAAGGAGATCCATTAGCACATTTGCAATATCCCTCGGAAATATCAACTGACGCACAACCCATCCATCATTTTGGGTTACTCTAACCCCAACGAGATCCTGATATCCCGTCCTTCTCTTAAATCATATTTTTCAACTCCCATAGGGCATAATTGAGATGGGTGTGGCCGATCATACATACCTCTATTACCGTTGAAGGTAACTCAAAATGCTTATATTTCTCTGCCTGAGTTGTAATTACTAATAATCTTCATTAACTGGGTGCCTCGTACCCTTATTTACCTTGCTTCTTTTACTTGTTGAAACTTGTATCTAGCTTCTAAATCTCTTATTCCGTGTTACCGTAAGAGTGGATAGATATTCTTGCCTTAGGGATCCTTATCAAGAAGCTCACACGTCTTAGTATCCACATATTCTGCTGGAAACCTTACATTTACTCATCATAAGCATGGTGCAAAATCGAGTCCCTCTGACTCAATTCTTCCACAGCTATATACAATCCCTTACCAACTGTCTTTCTAGATGTCGGTATCATTGTATTACGAATATAATAGAATTTAGGAATTTAAATTTCTACGACTGAGCTCTACCACACGATCTAGAGTAAGAAGAAAGAGTGACAGTCCTAAATTCCATGTAGCCTCCTGGTTATAAGTGTGGTGCACAACACACCCATAAATAAGACTCTACTAGACACGGCTTGTAGATTCCCTAGGAAAGAACTGCTTTGATACCACTGTTGTCATGCCTCGAACCTGGGGGCGAGACCGGCACCCGGTGCCTTACTTATCCTTGCGTACCAACTTGCGACTAAGGGTCTCTGAACATATAATGTCATACTTTGGCCATAGGTTACATTTCAAGACAATTGAATGCTGACTAAACATCAATATAAAGCTGGGCCGACAAGGTCGTCATAACTACTATGGCTGGCAAACCAACAAAATATACATAAAAGGTCTACAAGCCCAACATACTGAACTAACTGACAAGATATGTCTACAAGCCTTTACTGATGGATATACTGTGATCGGAACAGGGCCCCGTCCTACTCATAACATATATACATATGTATACAAGATGTACATAAAGCTCTAGATCCAGCAACTTCGAAGGGCATGGAGGTTACCGATCAAGCTGAACTCGGGAAACACCTAATGAGGAGGTTTACCCATCTGTCTGTCTGAACCTGCACGCATGAAATGCAGCGCCCCGAGAATAGGGACGTCAAATACGAAATAATGTACCGAGTATGTAAGGCAATATACTGAAAGCTTAAATTGAACTGATAATATACTAACTGAAAGTAACTGGGAGTCAAAGATAATCTGAAGATATGCTTACCTGCTGATACTGACTCAACTCTCTCAATATAGTAAGTAAAATAGTTGTCCGGCCCTATAAGGCTCGGTATATATATAACTGATCTACCGTAGTAGGCTCGCTCATAGACGCTCGACCATACTAGGCTCTGTATCTCGACCAACTGGGCTCGCTCATAGGCGCTCGGCCACAGTAGGCTCGGTATAGATATCTTACCATCCGATCTGAGGTTGCCCAATAGGGACCTGCCCACCGATTATAGCTCGATGGTGGTGAAAATATTGTAATACTGTATATATATATATATATATATATGCTCTCTGCTCTCTTGACTAGAACAAGACAATACTCAATTGAATATGAAGTCCCGATAAGGGAGAATACTGTAACTTATGAGACTAGCTAAATGTACATAAATTTCCGGAATATGAATTTTTCTTTATGTCTCGTTATCAAATATGTAATTTCATGATCATGCAAAAATGAAGGAAAGGCTTAGACTTAACATACCTGGAGTAGGGAAAAATTCGTACGATATTTTTTAGAAAGGTTGCACCGTATTCCCTTAGAAATGCAAAATCTCACGTTGCTTAAGATGCTAAGAAATCTCGTTGAATTGCCATGAAATCATGTTGAATTTGTTGAAGATTCTAAAGTTCCCATGTTACTAGGATAGAGAAATCTTATAAGTGAGTTTAATTTTAAAGATTAACATTACTGTTGAATGACTTCTTAAGTTTTAAGATGTCTTATGATAAGGGCCACACTTAGAAATAATTTGGCCACCAAATTCCTTAATGTGACACCAATTTTAAATGACTAATGATTCATTGCTTGGGCTGCCACGTTAGGCACCTCTAGCTAATCCAAAATTTTCTTCCACTAACCAATAATTAATCAATTACCCAAATAATTAAGAATTATCTCAAATTACTTATAATACCACTCACTTTTAACATACTTTATATACCTTACTATCATGGTCATGTGGTACCTTGTATGGCACTAGTCCATAAATACCGGGTATTATAGCATGGATTGTATTTTATCCCCAAATTGCCAAATTTCGACGGAACTCATTTTCTTCGATTCTCTTAGCCTCTCACCTTTACGAATTTACTTATCACTTGTTTTAAAATAGCATAAATGCTTATAGCCTCAAAATAATCTCATTCCCCAGTGTGCGTCGACCAACTTACGTTAAAACTTCAACGTCCAAAAATGCAGGATATAACATCTCATTTCCGAGATATATCGATTTACTTATGGCACACTTTTATGTAAGAAAATGTGGGGTGTAACAACCTCAGTAATCCCTTCGAAAATCTCCTCAAAAATCTTCAAAGTCCGAGCTCAAAGTGATGAAAATGGTGAAAAATCTCGAAGTCTTTTATTTACAGGTTCTGTCAAGCAAAACCGCACCTGCGGTTCACTTAACCACTTCTGCGGACACGCTTCTGCGACCAAAGTTCCGCACCTACACACTTAAGTCTACCGGGCTCGCACCTGTGCTCCAGGTCTCACACCTGCGGATTCGCTTCTGCGGCCCATCTTCCGCTTATGCGGAAATACCCAATATCCACTCTTCCGCATCAGCAGCTTAGCCTCGCATCTGCGGGCTCGCAGATGCGCTCAATATCTCGCACTTGCACTTCCAGTCCAGCCCAGCCTTGCCTGCATCTGCGCCCTCATCTATCGCACCTGCGTCTAACCCCCTCGCAGGTGCGATCACACCAGATACAACCCACTTCAGCAGCTTCACCAAGTTGAAATCAAGTCCGATAATCACTCGAATTCACCCCGAAGCCTCCGGGACCTCAACCAATTATACAAACAAATCATATAACCCCATGCGAACTTAGTCGAACCTTCGAATCGCTCAAAACAACATCAAAACATCAATTACACCCGGATTCAAGCCTAAAGAACTTCTAAACTTCCGAATTCCACAAACGACGTCGAAACCTACCAAACCACGTCTGATTGACCTCAAATTTTGCACACAAGTCCCAAATGATACCACGAACCTACTCAAATTTCCGAAAATCAAATCTGACCCCGATATCAAAATTTGCATTGCCAGCCAAAATCGCCAAAATTCCAACTTTTGCCAATTCAAACATAATTCTACTACAGACCTCCAAATCACATTCCAGACGCGCTTCTAAGCCCAAAATCACCTAACGGAGCTAACGGAACCATCAAAATTCAAATATGAGGTCGTTTACACATGAGTCGACATCCGGTCGATTTTTTCAACTTATGCTTCCAATTAAGAGACTAAGTGTCTCAATTACTCCGAAATCACTCCGGACACGAACTAACCAACCCGGTAAGACATATAACAGTTGTAAAGCACAAAAGAACCAGAAAATATGAAAAATAGGGCTATAACTCTCGAAACGACCGACCGAATCGTTACATTAAATTGCTAAACATTTAAAGTTTTATGTAATTGTTTGTCCATTAAACAAAATTTTCAACACGCTTATATACCATTACATAAGTTAGGTCAATATATAATATATTATAATTTCTTGATGAGTTGGGATGTAGCTCAATTGATAGAGCACTCGCTTTGTATGCGACAGGTACAGGGATTGGAACACTGTATAGATCTCTATTTATTTAGTATTTTCTCATTTTGGTTTTTCCGCAGCCGTGGGTAAAAGTGAAAACTAAATCCGATTCAGAACATTACTAAAAATATAGGAATTAGTGATGGATTATCAGTCAACTATGGATTAACAATAAGTTATCAAGAAATTATATTAGCTATGAGCAATTTAACAATAAATTTGTAATTAAGTTCATAGCTAATTCTAATTTTCTTAACGGAAGGACATAGAATATGAGAAAGATAAGAATCTATCTTTCCACAAAAGAACAAAAAATGTCGACAAGCAACCAACATAACTGTCATTTGGCAAATACCTTGAAACTTTCGGTTACTGATGTGAGCTTTAATCAACTTTGTTTTGGTCTCTTTCTTCTTTTAATTTGTTATCAACTTTGCGTTCCATCACACTCTCACTTGGTCCATCACGATATAGGGATGTCTTTCCCCCCTTCTAGTTTACCCATCGAGTTTGAAGTTTTCTAGCTCGGTTAAATTTTTTTTTTTTTTTGGTAAACTGGATAATTATATATATAACAAAAATAGTGGGACCGCCGTGTGAGAGGCTAATAATAATATATAATAATGTTATATATTATTATACACAATGCAATGCTCTCAACAATTGCATTGCAATTGTTTTGCATTACATTGTGATTTCCCCTGATATTACGTACAAAAATAGTTCCTAGAATGTTTGTCCACAGGATCCTATTTACAAACAGCGGGAAAACTGTCAAAATTTATGTCCTTCCAACATTTTTTTTATTGCTCCTTCCTTTGCGAGTAGATCTGCCACCTAGTTTAGCTTTCTGACATCATGCCCTAGTGCTGGATTCTCCAATTTCTCCATCAATGATCTACATTCAAAAATCATTAATTTATAAATCTGTAACAAGTTCATTATGGGGATAAAAGACTACTTATTGAGAATTCCTGTCAGCGATAATCTAAACACATATTAGATAGCGCTAAAATTGAAAATGAAGAATTTACTTGTTCTTCATAACGAAAGAAGAAGACTGAACCACGACTGGACCTACTAGACAGTGGTGATTATCATGATGTATTGTATCAACCAATATTCCACAGTTTAAACCATTGAAGGGAATTTCGTAGGAAATAATACGGTAAAAATAGTGTTTTAGTAGGATTACAGTAACAACTAAAGTTATTGGGTTTTATCATAGTGGACCTTAAGAGCACTCCTTATCGATGAACCCCTACGGAAATATTCTCCATTCGCATGCTTAAAACTATTTCAAGAACTTAGATAAACGGTGAAGTGATTCCAAACATGGTCACACTATCATTGTCACAATCCAAAAATCTAACTAGTCGTGATGACACCTAATCCAACCGGCTAGGTAAGCCAACTAACAATTATCTAGTTCCAATGAGATTTAATAAGACAATTAAGTAAAGAACATATCTGAATTCTATACATTTCTCAAGGACTGATAGTACAAATCATGAGCTTCTAAGATTAGAAATTATAATGCTGGTGTGAAATAAAAATACATCATTTGTCCGAATAATACATAAACAGATTTTTCATAAGCCTAGAGTTACCATGAACAAGAGGCAGTTATAACCAGAACGCAGGTACATCTTCAAGTCCAGCTCTCATCGATCACAACTACGTCAGCATGCAACATATGCACGCAAGGTGCAGAAGTGTAGCATGAGTACAACCGAACCCATGTACTCAATAAGTAACAAACCTAACTTTAGGTTGAAAGTAGTGACGAACTGGAGTCAGAGTCCAACACCAATAGCCAACAATAATTTATAACAACATAACAAAAGTAATAAAAGAAGTAACTCAGAGATAAAATGCTCAGCTCGTTCACAGTTCCAGAAAATAGGTCTGCTTTTCAAGTTTATCAGTGAAAACCCAAATCTTTTACCGAAATTGCCAAATGAGTAAGTTTGAAAACTGCAAGTTTTCCCAAAAGCTTTCAACAATAAATAAGATGTTTTATTTTCAGATAGCATAATGAAAGTACATCTCTATGCCTACATGTCACAACACAGGTAAGATCATGAATGTCACCAAAATCGGATAGTAGAAGGAAATGCACCTCTATGCATGTATCTCAAGAACGCATGTCAAATGAAATGTATCTCAGTGATGAACTCATGTACTCACACTCTTAGAGTACTCAATCTCACTGTCTCGTGTTCCCTCTCACTATACTCAATACTCAGGACACTCAATCACTCAGCATTATACAATAACTGTTGCGGCGTATAGATAGCCATACGGCCCGTTGCGGAGTGCAACCCCATCCATAAATATAGTCATAAGGCCTGTTGCGGCATGCAACACGATCCCTCCCCCCCCACACACACACACACATATATATATATATATATATATATATATATATATATATATATATAT
>ML322791.1:0-39818 GCA_005239505.1 Nicotiana paniculata
ATCCTATATTACTTGTCGACCACGTACACTTGCGTGTGCATTGGGAAATCAACCAACACTGACACTCCGGAGTCCATGCAAAGTTGTTTTTCTTCTTGAGTAGGGAGAAGAAATTATGGCTCCGATCTGAAGACCTCGAGATAAACTGTCCTAGGGCAGCTATCCTTCCGGTTATCCATTTCACGGCTTTCACATTGTTTACGATGGTGATTTCTTCGATGGCTTTGATTTTATCAGGGTTGATCTCGATCCCCCTATTCAAAACCATGAAGTCTAAGAACTTTCCCGAGCCGACTCCGAAAGCGCACTTTTCGGGGTTGAGTTTCATGTTGTACTTTCTTAAGATATCGAATATTGCCTACAAATGGGTCAGATGTTCCTCTGTGCACAGGGACTTAACTAGCATGTCATCAATATATTTGGTGTTCGAACATTTTATTAACCAAGCTTTGATATGTAGCTCTTGCATTTTTTAGGCCGAAAGGCATTACATTATAACAATATGTACCATACTTTGTGATAAACGAAGTCTTTTCCTGGTCCTCCGGGTTCATTTGAATTTGATTGTACCCGGAGTAGGCGTCGAGATAATTAAGGATCTCATGGCCAGCCGTAGCATCGATCAGACGGCCGATGTTAGGTAGTGGGAAGGAATCTTTAGGGCATGCTTTGTTAAAATCTTTGTAGTCTACACACATTCTAAGTTTATTTCCCTTTTTAGGGACTACCACTACCTTAGCTAGCCATTCGGGATATTTTACTTCCCTAATGGATCCTATTTTGATAAGGTTGGTTACCTCATCTTTGATGAAGGCATGTTTTAACTCGGACTGAGGTCTCCTCTTTTTCTTCACCGGTTTAAATCTGGGATCGACACTTAGTCGATGGGTGGTTATCCCCAGTGGGATCCCTGTCATATCTAAGTGGGACCAAGAAAAGAAATCAATGTTATCAATAAGGAATTGAATGATTTTTCCCTGAGTTCGGGTTTTAATCTCGTTCCCAGGTATACCTTTTGTTCCGGTAGGGTGCTTGACCAATACCACCTGTTCGAGTTCCTCGATAGTGGACTTCGTCGCATCTGACTCCTCGGGGGCGAAAAGGGCTCGAGGGGTTAAGGAAATTTTCTTCGTCCTCAATCACCCGATCCTCGATCATCTGTCCCTCGGGCTCAGCTGAGGGCACGGGCTGTGATTGCTATTTCTCTATCTGCTTGTCCTTCGACTTTTTCGATGTGGATGGTGTCGATACTGGGGCCAAGTCGTGCACTGCGAACATTTCTTTGGTCGCATGCTGCTCTCCATATACTATTTTCATGCCATCCTTTGTTGGGAACTTCATCATTTGATGAAGAGTTGATGGCACTGCCCTCATGCTATGGATCAATGGCCTTCCGAGTAGAGCATTATACCTCATGTCACCTTCGATGACATGGAATTTGGTGTCTTGTATCGTTCCGACCACGTTTACGGGGAGGATGATTTCTTCCTTCATTGTTTCACTCTCCATGTTGAATCCATTCAAGACTCGAGAGGCGGGTACGATTTGGTCGAGTAGCCCGAGCTGCTCAACGACCCTTGATCTGATTATATTTGCTGAGCTACCTGGATCCACAAGAACACGTTTAACTTGAACTTTATTTAAAAGGATAGAAATTACCAGTGCATCATTGTGAAGCTGAGATAAGGCCTCTATGTCTTCCTCGTTGAATGTGAGAGTGTCCTCGGGCATGTAGTCCCGAGTTCGTTTCTCCCTTGTGATAGATACTTTGGTACGTTTGAATATAGGTCCCTACGGGACATCGAATCCGTCGATGATCATGTGAATGACATGTTGGGGCTCTTCTGGTTCATTTTTCCTGCTTACATCTCTTTCTCGAAAATGGTTCTTGGCCCGGTCGTTGAGAAATTCTCGAAGATGCCCTTCGTTGAACAATCGGGCTACCTCCTCTCTAAGTTGCCTGCAGTCCTCGGGTCCTATGACCATGAGTACCATGATACTTGCACATTAAGTTATGGTTCCTCTGAGAAGGATCGGTCTGTATGGGCTTGGGCCATCTGGTGTCTCTAATTTTGCCGATGGCTGAAACGATGCCTGAGGCATCGATGCTGAAGTTGTATTTTGATAATCGGGGTGCCTCCACCGGCCCCGAGTGCCTATCGAACTCGGTCTTACTCATGAGTCCCCGGGAATTCTGGCCTCGATCTGCTCTTCGATCATTTTGAGGTATGTTGCGCCTCGAAGTGTTCCTTCTGTCTTTGATGTATGGCTGATATCTTTCCTTGTTAGGACTTGGCTCCCTGTCTGCATCTCTCAACTCCTTTGCTCGTAGCCTGCTTGGATAAACTCCTCGACCCTAATTTTCGACTGGTACCTGTTGTGCACATCCACGCAGGTTACAGCGGCATACTCGATCAAGTTATGCTTCAGCTGCTTCGAAGTTATCGAACTTCATTCATTTAGCCCCTGAGTGAAGGCTTGTACGGCCCAGTCGTCGGAGACTAGTGGTAACTCCATTCTTTTCAACTGAAAACGGGAAACGGGACACAAATTCCCTCGGCATCTCATTCTCCCTTTGCTTGATTTTTAATACATCTGACTTCCTCGTTGCAACCTTTATGGCACCAGCATGTGCCTTTAAAATAAATCTGCCAACATAGAAAATGAATCGATAGAGTACGAGGGCAGGTTATCGTACCACATCATGGCCCCCTTGGACAAAGTTTCCCCAAATTTCTTCAGTAGTACAGACTCGATCTCGTCGTCCTTCAAATCATTCCCCTTTATACCACAAGTATATGTGGTGAAGTGCACGTTGGGATCGATGGTCCCGTTGTATTTCGGGATGTATGGAATCCGAAACTTCTTCGGAATGGGCTTCGGAGCCGCACTCGGGGGGAATGGTTTTTGTACAAACTTCTTCGAATCCAGTCCCTTCAAAACCGGAGGTGCTCCCGGTATCTGGTCGACCCTCGAGTTAAAGGTTTCCACTTTCTTATCGTTGTACTCAATCTTTTTTTCTCCCGACTCGATCCTCTTAGTGAGTTCCTCGAGAATTTTCATGATGGTGGGGTCAGTTCCCGACCCATTGTTGCTTGATATCTCGGGGGTTGGCTCAACTCGAGGAGTTATTTCTGGCCCTACTTCGCTCGGGGTCTTTTGCTGACTATGCAACTAGGCGATGGCTATCTGTTGTGCTTGTAACATCTCGAAAATCACTTGGAGACTAACTTCTCCATCTCCTCGACCCAGTGTTCTTTGGCCACTGGGTTGAACTTCTCCACGCACGCTTCCTCCGACTTCCGTACCCAAATCGGTGTTTATAGCAATGTGAGAGCCAACATCGACTAGGTTGGGAATAGGTGCTACCCCGGGGTTGAGCGGTGTCACACCGGCTGCTGAAGTTGTTGCATTATTTTCTCCATGGAATCTGAGGTCGTTATTACCATGTACTAGTGCGTTTGCTGAGTTAGACATATTTTATCTTGAAATCAAAGAATCTTAGACAAGAAAAAGTGTGAAGAATAACGTGTGTTATCAGAAAATTAGCAGTAAAATAATCACTATTATCTCTAGCCCTACGGTGGGCGCCAAAGTGTTTACCTCGAAAATAGTGATAACAATTATACTTGATTTGTGGTTCTAAAAATATGTGATTTATTCCAATACTAGTAATTAGACAAAAAAATATTAAGTGTAAATGAGAAGAAATGATGAACCAAACCAGTTTTGTCAAAGGGATGGGGACCTCGAGTTCGATAACCTTGGGGGTCTCGAGGTTATTTAAGAACAATAAAGTATGAACAATAAATTAAGAGCAATAAAGCTGAAGAAAAATTATTGAGCACGGTAAACGAGAAAAGCATGGTAGAATGTTCTATTGCAGTCAATGAATCTTTACAAATGATTGTGATCCCCTTTATATAGGAGGGAAAAACCCTAATCTGGTACATTTTCAATTATGATAAAGAATTCTATTGGTACAGCTGTATAACAACCTAGTACGGACTTGTACAAACTCGTACAAATCTTATCCCACAATTTACGCTTTGATCCACGTGTCCTTGAGAGATTCCCTCTTTTCTTTGAGTTTCATCGAAATTATACCGCCTCGAGGTGGATCGTACCAGGCCCCCGATTTGCTTCCCAAGGTGCGCACATCCTGGCCAGACTTGATTCTGACTTTGAGTTTCCCGAACTCGAGCTCTGAGCATGATTAAGTCTTCGAAATCGAGCTTTTCAATTTCGACCGTATGCAAAATATTTATATAATTGTCCACCCAATGCGAAGCTACATTGATATGACAATGATAAAAGAATTATATGGCCTGCTATTCATTTTTATACCATTTAAATAGAAGAAAAATAACTTTCTCAGACTCTTTTGTGTTATATTTTAGATCTCTTAAATTTTTATAAAAAGAACATATTAAATTTTAAAAAAATTGTCACTACTAAAAACGGCTATTTTCCGACGAAAAAAATTAGTCGGAAATTTCTGACGGAATCGGTCGGAATATGCATAAAAAACATATTTTCAATTTTTAATAACAGTTACGACTAATATTCCGTCTATGTCCGTCGCAAATTTTGGCGGAAAGTTTCGCGTTACTGTTAGCGATCAATTCGGTCGGAAATAATTAAAAATAAATAAATAAATATATAAAACTAGCGACCGATTCGGTCGGAAATTTTTAGTAAAACGAGGTTGACTACTTTTGACAAAATTACCGACCAAATCGGTCGGAGAGGTTTTTAAAAAACCCTCAGCGCAGTTCCCTTTCTTTTCCTTTCCCTCTTTTCTTTTTTCTCTATTCTCTCTAGCTCAAACTTCCCCCACCCAAACCCGCCGCTTCCATCCATGAGCAACAGTCGTCGGCACCGCTGCAGGTCCATCGAGACCCTCCACTACCCAGGTACGTTTCCCTCGTCTGGTTTCATGATTTTTTTAGCGTTTTCCATGATTTTATTTTAGGGCTGTGAGGCGTTTTCTATGATTTTATTTTAGGGCTGTGAGAGATGATAGTTTGTGGCTCTATTAGAAGACAGTTAAATGATAGTTCGTATATGGGGTTTGTTTTGCTTTTGTTTAAGGATCTGTTTTGGTGTAATTTGTTAAAGAGATCGAGAGTGGTGTGATATACTGTGAAATAGATAGCAGACTTTACAATTCAGTCATTTAACAAAAATGGTACAGACAATTTTCCAAGATCTTTTTTCCTTCTTTGACCCACAAGATGTTTGGAAGTAACAATTCTTACAAATAGCAGAATTATTACATAGGAAGTCAAGTCCTTAGGCCAGATTTATGGCTTACCACCAAAATTTTCTGAGAAATATCATTCATCCAGATGCTTCGTACATATCAAAGTATGCCAAAAAGAAAATAAAGCTAGCATTTTGCTACAAAAGCCTCCTTGCATGTTTTTTTTCAAGTGAAGCAATTAATTAAAGGAACTAACCCTTTCTTGAATAAAGTACATTGAAATATGAGTCGTTGGTGTTGACGAAACTTGTTTGAGTCATTACTAGTTTACTTTCTTAAAGAGGTTGTAGGGTGGTAAATTTCAGAAATTGATAAAAGATGACTTAGTGAAATAAAGTAATTTCACTAAGTCTTTTCCGATGAAGCACTTATCTCTGCCTAGCTATGGATCGGGGACTCACTTTTATTTCAAGCGAGAAAACTTTTCAGTTAGTTAGTGTTAATGAGGAATTTGATAGATGGTTTGTTATTACAGAGCGTAGCAGGAGATTAACAAGCAAGATTAAGATTAACGAGAGTAACCTTCGATGGGTATGTGAAGCTCTGATTCAAGATTCGCTACAGACTGGTAACAAGTGCAGGAGATGGGGAAGGAAAATGCAAGCTTATACTTTCAGAGTAATACAGAATTTCAACAACTATGAGAGGTTTATCAAAGTTGAATCTATCTTAGGGGAATACAAGGCTGCAATTATTATTCCAGAAAGCAGTTACAATAAAGGATGAGTAGATATAGCAAGGAAGATACAAGACTAGTTAGGGGCATATGTGGATCCAAGATTCTATCTTGCCGACGAGTCAAGGTCCTATATGGAAGCTGCTAAGATTACTCGATGGCCATCAGAAATCAGTGTTGCAGTAGGGGAAAAGCAGGGTCCAATGGATGAGGGTGTTGGTAATGAGACTTTCTTGTCGAAGTGTCTCATAGGCCAATTAAACGACCCCTTTAACTTTAGCCCAAACTCGATGGTGATTCAAAAAAGGTTCACTGGCAGATGGAAGGTCACAGCTGGGCTCAGAGTCATACCGATCAGCCATAATCAGTTTCTGTTCGAGTTCCCATCCAGGCTAGAAGCAAACAGAGTCATAGCTAGTGACTGGTTTTGGAATGGAAGGAGATTGTCCCTGGAATGTGGTATCCGGTGGCCGGAACAGTGATGACAAGGAAAAAATCAGAGCATATATGGGTGAGAGCTTTTGGAATCCCACTGCACGCATGGACTTCAAATACATTCAAATTCATCGGCAACAAGTGTGGCGGTTTCGTCGGAATTGATGAGGATACCAAGCATAAAGTGCATCTGTTCTGGGCTCATATTTGTGTGAAGAACAGCAAGGATGAACTTCCAAAAAACCTGGAGTTGATCAAGGAAGACTGGGGCTTCAAAATTTCATTATAAGAAGACCACTTTGCTAAAATCAGGCCGGCCGGAGCTTCTTCATTTGGAGGAGCAAAAGGGTCACAAGCATAAGCTGGTACCTCGAGCCTTGCACCAAGAGCAGCAGTCACTCACGTGGGAGGAAACCCTAGCAGCTTTAATTTGAAAAAGGATGTACCTGTTAATCCAAAGGGTAAAGGTTTAATTATACCAGTAGATAATGAAGGGAGTGGGTCCAATATTGCTATTAAAAAACTGGGCTTGGAAACTGACCAAAGTTATTACAAAAAGGGCCCAAAAAGAAAAGCCCAAGTGAAGGAATCAAAGCTATTAAAAGAAAAGACCATCTGGAGGGTTGTTGGCCACAAGCCCAACCCCTTATGTGAATAAGTTTAACGCAGTGGTGTTTCCTTCTCTCGACTCTGAAGAAATAAAGACATAGCAGCCCTCCATAGCTCCCCTGCAAGAGCAGAACTCAGACACCAGTCACTCAGATGCATATGACGAAGCCACTCCACATCCAAGAATCCATAAACCACTGCGCATTAATTCTCAGAATTTGGATTTGGTTCCGGTAAGCAGTTCTGACACAGACTTCTCCTCCCAAGCAGTCTATGAAGCTCTGCCACTGACATGGTACGAAGGGGGGCCCAGTCAACAAATTGATAAACCTTGCATTATCGAGACCTCTAAGTGGACTAAAATAACCATAGTTCAGGCATGCAAGGCTTTTGGAATTAATGCGGCCGGGTTCGAGCATGATCTATTAGGTTTGATATTGCGAATGGAGCAAAGGAGACAAGCTCAAATTCAACAACAGGAGTCACAACAAAAATTAGGGAAAAGGAAGAAAACTAAAGGAGAAAGGGAAAGAAAGAGGTTACTCTTTAGGATCAATTATGACAAAAAAAGGCAACAAGACAGTGGGTCAAGGGGTAGGCACTACAAATCCTTCTCTGGATGAAGCTTAAAATCCTGAGTTGGAATGTGAGGGGGCTGAATGAGGAGGAGAAAAAGAGCACTATTAAATCTCATTAAAAATGGAGGGTGGATATCTTATGTCTGCAGGAAACAAAGATTGAAGACTGGTCCAACAGATTGACTCAACAATTATGGGGTAACAGGTGGGCTGATTGGGTTGAATTAAAGGCAAGTGGAACTAGGGGAGGGATTGTAATGATTTGGGACAAAAGGCAATGGGACAGAATAGACGCTCATCAGGGTTACTACTCTATCTCATGTATGCTAAAGCACTCAAGAGGAATTTAGGTGGTGCTTCACAGGTGTTTATGGACCTCACTCTAATCCAGAGAGGGAGGTGATGTGGGATGAAATTACAAGTGTGAGGGGATTATGGGAAGGCCTCTGGGTCATCGGAGGTGATTTCAATGTTTGTAGGTTTGTAAGCGAGAGATTGAATTGTACCAGAAGATCCAGAGCTATGAGATCATTCTCCGAAATGATACAGGACCTTGATGTCATGGATTTACCCCTTCAAGGAGCTCATTACACCTGGTCGAAAGGTGACAATTGCTTACAAGCTTCTAGAATTAATAGGTTTATTATCTGCCCTGAATGGAATGACCCATTTAAATATGTGAGACAAATCTCTACCCAAGGTGATCTCATATCATAGGCCAATTTTATTGGAGAGTGGGGACTGGGGTGAAACTCCTTATTTCAAGTTTGAGAACATGTGGTTGCAATCTGAAGGCTTCGTTGACAAACTGAAGAACTGGTGGCAGAGCTGTAATTTCTCTAGTAGAGCGACTTCATACTTTTGCAAAAGTTAAAAAGCTTGAAGAAGGATATCACCCGATGGAACAAAGAAGAATTTGGAAAGGTAGAAACCGGGAAAACCAGGGCTCTTGATGAGCTAATGGCACTCGAACAAATGACAGAAGGTAGACAACTAACTTTAATCGAGTCCAATCAAATGATGAGCTTGAGAGTGGAGCTTCAACAGCTAGCCAAAGCAGAAGAGATATCATGGAGGCAGAAATCAAGGTGTCAATGGCTCAAGGAAGGTGACAGAAACACTAAATATTTCCAAAAGATTGCAAACTCACAAAGAAGGAAAAAATTGCATAGACATACTCTTAGTTGGCAATGAAATCATAGAGGATAAGGAGCTTATAAAAGCGGAGATACTGGATTTTTACGGAAAATTATACACAGAACAGGAGAATTGGAGACCCTCTATAAACTTCGAAGGCATCGCAACCATTACAACAAAAGAGAAGAATGGTCTGGAAGCATCTTTTGATGAAGAGGAGGTACTATTAGCTATACAATCAAGTGCACCAGACAAGGCACCAGGACCGTATAGGTTTACTATGGCCTTTTACCAACACTCTTGGGAATTCATCAAACATGACATCCTCGCAACCTTGAGTCACTACCATCAGCATTGTTGGATGGTCAGGCCATACAATGCTTCTTTCATTGCATTAATCCCAAAGAAAAAAAGGGCTATGCAATTAAGGGACTACAGGACAATTAGTCTCATCGGTAGTGTGTATAAGATCATAGCCAAGGTTCTTGCAGAAGGATTGAAAAGAGTGATGGGGAATCTGGTGTCAAACCAGCAGAATGCATGCATTAAGGGGAGACAGATTACAGATGCCTCACTGATAGCAAATGAGGTTCTTGATTGGCAATTGAAGCAAGGGGTGCAGGTATCCTATGCAAGTTGGACATTGAAAAAGCCTTTGATCAAGTGAATTGGTCATATCTCATTTCTACCCTCAGGCAGATGGGATTTGGGGAAAGATGGATTAAATTTAACAAGTCCACTGTCAAGTATTCAGTTCTGATTAATAGGAGTCCGGCAAGTTTCTTTTCCCCTCAAAGAGGATTGAGGCAGGGTGACCCTCTCTCACCATTCCTATTCATACTTGCAATGCAAGGACTGAGCAGAATGTTGGACAAAGCAAAGCAGATGCAGTGGTTGAATGACTTTAATGTGGGGAGGACCTTCACAATCAACATCTCACACTTTCTATACGCTGATAACACCTTGATTTTCTGTGGGGCAAACAGAAATCAGGTGCTCTATTTAAATCTAACTCTTCTTCTTTTTGAAGTTGTTTCAGGTTTACACATTAACATGCTCAAAAGTGTGATTTACCCTGTTAATGAGGTACAAAACCTAGAAGAATTGGCAGAAATACTGGGCTGCAGCATTGGGACCTTCCCAACTACCTACCTGGGGCTCCCTTTAGGAGCTAAATTCAAATCAGAAGCTGTATGGAGTAGGGTCATTGAAAAGTTTGAGAAGAAGCTTGCTTCCTGGCAGTTGCAGCATTTATCTATGAGTGGCAGACTGACTTTGATCAATAGCGTTCTAGACAGCATCCCCACCTACTATATGTCATTATTTCCAATGAGTAGTAAGGTTTTGAAAGAACTTGATATAAGAAGAAGAAATTTTCTATAGGAAGTGAATAGCGGTGATCAAAAATTTCACCTGGTTAAGTGGTCTAAAGTCTTATTACCAAAGCACCAAGGTGGACTGGGTATCAAGGATTTAGCTTTACAGAATAAATGCTTACTAATAAAGTGGCTATGGAGGTACACTCAGGAGAATAACTGCTTGTGGAAGGAAGTTGCCAATGCTAAACATGGTGTACAGAACCACTGGTGCACTAAACAACCAAGAGCTCCTTATGGAGTTGGAGTTTGGAAGCATATATGTAAACTTTGGGAGGAGTTCTCACAGAATATGCACTTTGTAGTTGGGAATGGACATCATATCAAGTTTTGGAAGGATAAGTGGCTGGGCAGCACAACTTTAATGAATGCCTATCTTGCATTGTATCAGATAGCCAAAGATCCTGACTCAACAATGCCACTACAGGGAAGACAACACTTGGAACATAATTTACAGAAGGAACCTACAAGATTGGGAATTTGACGAATTGCTCAGACTACTGGCCACTCTAAATGGCTTCTCAAGCAACCAATTAGCACCAGACCAACTCATACGGGGAACAACACAGGCAGGAAGATACTCAGTGAAAGCAGCCTACAAGTTAGCTGGAACTCATAATGCAATCACTGACAAGTGGCCATGGAAGCTAATTTGGAAAGTCAAACTACCACCTAAGGTAGTTTGCTTCAACTGGACTGCACTTAATGGAGCTTGCCTAACACAGGATAACTTGGCCAGAAGGAACTTCTCTATAGCTAATAGATGCTTTATGTGCTTGAGGAATGCATAGACACACAGTCACCTCTTTCTACACTGCACATTTGCAGCAGGTCTTTGGAATATGTTTTTATCTCTTTTTGGACTCAGATGGGTCATGCCACAAAACTTCAAGGAAGCTTTTGAGAGCTGGAGCCTTGGGAAAGTTGATAGGTCCATCAGGAAAATATGGAAGATGATACCTGCAGCCATTTCTTGGACTATCTGGAATGAAAGGAATAGAAGGTTTTTGATGGGATATCAACTGCTATCCAGTCTCTCAAAGCTTTTTGCCTAGTCTATTTATTTAGTTTGGCTTATCTAGCCCCTGTAGATTCTCCTGATAACTATCTGAACTTTGTTAGCTCCCTAGTACTAAGCTGATTTTTTTGCCTTTTTTGTATTGGAGCTAGCAATTTTCATTACTTTTGTATCTATTCATCATCTTCTTGATGCCATCAATGAAACCAATTACTTCAACAAAAGAAAAGTAATTTTTAAATAAAGTAATTTTGATAGTTTTGCTTGTTTTAAGTGAATTGTTAATGGACAGGTTAAAATGCACCATAACTAATTGAATGTTAAATATGTTTAGTAGGATATCACAAGAACCCATATCCTGTCCCCTTGACCTTTTAGTTTGTAACGTTTGAGTATTCTGGTGTTATTATTATAATATGTAACTACTATTTCTGATCATGACTATTACCTAACTTGTTGATAGTTAATACTATCGCCTTTCAAGTGGTTCATTAGAATTACCAAAGAAATTCTTTAGTTTGTGAATATAGAATGTCGGAGTTTGATACTTTGGGTGAAATTACAATCTTGTTTCTAATAGTAAGACTTTATTTCAAGTTTTAATTCTTGTCTGTAGCATTGTAGTGGAGCAGAATATCCTAATGTGCTCAGGAGAGTTTTGCATCGATTAGATATGAATCAAACTTGCTAAATAAACTGCAACTTTATACTGATATCATGGTTGTATGTCCAAATCCTTTACTTTCTTTCATTATTATACGTGGGACATGCACTGAGTTACGATTCTGAATCTTTAATTGAGAAGAGAATTGTTTGGCAAACAAGAATTTTAATAGCTGAATCTCAAATATTTAAATACTCCGAGTCTCCAAGAACAATTGTGCGGGATGCACAGGATCATGTAACATTTAGTAGGATATTTCTTGATTTATTAATATTAGTTTGTTTACGTAATAATTATGTTTTTTCATTTCAGGAAGATTATCATAAAAGGTTGGAAGAATGGTACAAACTCAGCCTTCTTCAACTCAACCAACACCTGATGATATGGCTTCATTGTAGACACAGGCAGCAGGCGGAGTAAACAAAGGCAGAGTCTACGGATTAGGAGTATGTCGACCTACAGGTCTTCCAAACCCACTCTTAGCCAATTCTTCTCCTAAAAATCAAGAACATATGGAATATATGAGAAACGAGATTCATGAATTGAAGCAACAATTTGACTCCCAAAATGGAACAATTGTCAAGATGCATAAATTCAGGAGTAAACATGGGCATGATTTATCTGATGATGAACAAATTGAATCTGATGTGTAGTAGTTTAGTTGTGATGTTTTGGTTGATTGGTAAACTTGATTGTGAGAGACAACTTTATGTATTGCTTTTAAACTTTAATGTGGGCTACTATTTGGATGTTTTTATGCCCAAAATTGTTAGGTTTAATGATTGGTATTAATGTATGGTTGGTTTAGATTGTTGATAATGTATGTTGGTTCCTATTTTTTATTTGTACTAGTTTGACAGGTGGTGTAGCTCGAGAGTGGGCAGAGTTCTGCCCAGTTTTACACAAAATTCCGACAGAAAGTGTCGGACAACTGCCCAAATTTAACCATAAATTCACAGTTTTCCGACCGATTTGGTCGGAATTTTCTTTGAAAAAAATTTAAAAAAATATATATATTCACACATTTTCGACGGATTCCGTCAGAAAATAAATAAAATTTAATTTTTAATTATTAGTTTCTGACAGATTCGGTCGGAAATGTTTTTTAAAAAAATTAATGTTTATTTAATTTCCGACGGATACCGTCGGAAATTAAATAAGATTTAATTTTTAATTATTAATTTTATTTGTTTGACCTTCTGAAACTTCCGATCGAATCTGTCGGAAATCGTTTTCCGACCAACCAATTTCGGTTGGAAAGATCTCGGAAATACGTGATTTCCGACCGATTTCTGATCGTTTTGGCCGTCGGAAATCTACCGTTTTCTAGTAGTGTGTAAAGAATTACAAAACTATCTATCCTGTTAATTTATTGTTGGATATTGTGATTTACTTATTAGTATATCTTTTCTTTGTATTTGTAGGGTTTTTCTATTTTTGAATAGAAGAAACATGAAAAGAAAAGTCAAGAAACGAACAACAGAAAGAAATCAAAACAAAACAAATGAAGTGTATGTTTAATTACATTTCCGTTGTGTATTAAGTATCTTTTTACTATTCTTTCCTCTTTTCTTATTAATTTTTTCCTTTATTTTCATTAATATTTTTCCCTGTCCCACTTACTCTAAGGGATCGTTTGGTAGGGTGTATAAGAATATTATTTAAGAGTGTATTAGTAATGTTGGAATTAGTTATCTGAAATTATTTCTTATTGATTGTTTAGTTTGGTGAATTAAAGGCTTTGAAATGACAGTTTCATCTTTATACATGCTTATCCATGTATTAAGAGTTATGGTATTGCTAATATCATGATTTGCTATGTATAAGAATGACATTGAATACACTACCAAACAAGAAACTAATAATATTAAAACCAATACATATATTATTTTCCCTAATACATAGTACTAAACAACCTTACGTCATATTCTTTCCCTTAAGTGATCTCTCTTATATTCCAGAAAAGTCACATTACTTCCCTGCTATTTATCCTTTTTTTCCGCTTACCCAAGAATGACTTCTTCTTTTTTTGTTTCCCATCAGATGTCAGGTATCTATATTGGGGTCCGATTAAATTCGGATTTACGACAGGAAGTTTCGCATTGCGGGGTAAAGTGTTCCCTAGCAAAGGCAACTCCATATCCAAGAACTCGAACCCGAGACCTCTGGTTAATAATGAAAGAATACTTACCACTCCACCACAACCCTTATTGGTACCCAAAAATGGTTATTGTCCCGCATTCACATTCTCTTTCCATAATATCCCCTTGTTTGTTTCTTTGTGTCTTTTTTTTCCTTCTTTTTTTTCCTTGGCACTTTATATAGAGTGTTATAAAATAAAAGCAATGCAGTAAAATATAAATAAGAAGAGATCGAAAGAAGGAAGAAGCCTTTTCTTCTTTCACTTTGGTGTGTCTTTACCCATCAGATACAAGGCTATTTATAAGCCTAAAAAGTAAACCTTCTCTTCACAAATAGTAAGAGGAAGGAAATACTCAACATCAAACAGTGAGAGAAATAAGTGTCCATAGCAGCATGGGCATCCATCCTTAAACTATTCACAACACTCCCCCTTGGATGTCCATTTAAAATAAATATGTTTTACTAAGATTTTACTACAAAAGAGTACATAGTTATATGAAATGTGCATTACTTGCCGCCTCGTTAAAAACCTTACCAGGAAAACCCAGTGGGACAAAACCTTGGTTAAGGAAAAAAGAGTGCAACGTGTAGTTACTCCCCCTGATGAAAACGTCACTTAATGTCTCGAAGACGACGCATTCCAATCTTGTATATCAGCTTCTCAAATGTTGACGTTGGTAATGCCTTAGTGAACAGATCCTCCAAATTATTACTTGAACGAACTTGTTGAACGTCTATTTCACCATTCTTTTGAAGATCATGAGTGAAAAGGAATTTCGGCAAAATGCGTTTTGTTCTATCTCCTTTGATGTATCCTCCTTTCAGTTGGGCTATGCATGCAGCATTGTCTTCATACAATATTGTTGGAATATTGCCTTTCGAAGAGAGACCACATGTTTCTTGAATGTGTTGAGTTATCGATCTCAACCAAACGCATTCACGACTTGCTTCATGAATGGCTATTATCTATGCATGATTTGAAGTAGCAACCATAGTTTGTTTCGTTGCACGTCATGATATGGATGCACCTCCACTTATAAATAAATAGCCTGTCTGAGATCGACTTTTATGTGGATCAGACAAATATCCTGCATCTGCATAACCAATCAATGAGGACTTTGATCCATTTGAATAAAATAAACCTATATCAATAGTCCCTTGGAGGTATCTGAATATATGTTTAATACCATTCCAGTGTATTTGTGTTGGCGAAGAACTAAATTTTGCCAATAAGCTTACTAAGAAAGCTATATTTGGTCGGGAGTTATTGGCAAGATACATTAATGCCCCAATTGCACTAAGATATGGTACTTCGGCACCAAGAAGCTCTTCATCATTTTCATGAGATCGGAATAGATCTTTATTTATATCAAGTGATCTCACCACCATTGGGGTACTCAATGGATGTACTTTATCCATATAGAATCGCTTTAAAATCTTTTCGGTGTATGTTGATTGATGGACAAATATTTCATCTTTCATATACTCAATTTGTATACCAAGACAAAATCTTGTCTTTCCAAGATCTTTCATTTCAAATTCTTTCTTCAAATAGTCTACTACTTTTGGAAGCTCCCCAGGAGTTCCAATGATATTTAGATCATTAACATACACGGCGATTATAACAAATTCAGATTCATACCTTTTTATAAAGACACAAAGACAAATTGGATCATTCTTGTACCCTTCTTTCAACAGGTATTCACTTAGGCGATTGTACCACATACGATCTAATTGTTTCAATCCGTATAAAGATTTCTGAAGCTTTATTGTACAAGTTTCACGAAAACTTTTATATGCTTCTGGCTAAACCCCTCAGGTATTTTCATAAAAATTTTGTTGTCTAATGATTCATACAAATAGGCTGTGACAACATCCATTAGACGCATATCAAGGTTTTCATGCACTGCCATATTTATGAGATACCTGAAGGTGATAGCATCCACTACAGGAAAATATGTCTCCATATAATCAATGCCAGGCCTTTGCGAAAACCCTTGTGCCACAAGTCTTGCTTTATATCTAACGACTTCATTTTTATTATTTCGTTTTCGCACAAAAACCCATTTGTACCCTACTGGCTTTATACCTTCAGGTGTTCGAACTATGGGTTCGAAGACTTCACTTTTCCCAAGTGAAGTTAACTCTTCCTGGATAGCGTCTTTCCATTTTGGCCAATCATTTCTCTGTCTACATTCGTCAACAGATTTTGGTTCAAGATCCTCATCTTGTTACATTATTTCAACAGTAACATTATAAGCAAAAATGTTATCGATAACAATATTATTTCGGTTCCATCTTTTTCCCGTTGAGACGTAACTTATTGATTTCTCTTCATTCTCATTATTTTCAGGTACCTGGACCTCCCATAAGGTCTTATCTATTGTTACATCTTGGGGATCTTCTTGAGCCACTACCTCCATGTTGTGATCACTTTGATCATTTGCTCCTTTTCTTCTTCGAGGATTTTTATCTTTAGAACCGATTGGTCTACCACATTTTAAGCGTGGCATAGACTCATTTGCTTTAATTGATTGTCCTGCCGGGATATCAACTCGATTTGGAGCATTAGCAGCTGGAATATGTGACTTAGTTACCCTTGGTAAGTCAGAGAATGCATCTAGCAGTTGATTTCTATATTTTGCAAATGAATAATCTTTTGAACCTCTTTTTCGCATTGATTTGTTCGAGGATATAAATGAGACAGTGATAATGCATTCCAATCTATCTCCTTTTTCAGCTGCTTATTTTCTACCCCTAATGTTGTATATACTGATTCATCAAAATGGCTATCAGAAAATCTTGCCGTAAATAAATCTCCAGTCATCGGCTCTAGATATTTTATAATAGAAGGATATTGATATCCAACATATATCCCCAACCTTCTTTGAGGACCCATCTTTGTGCGTTGTGGTGGAGAAATTGGAACATATATACCACAACCAAAGATTCTAAGATGGGAAATATTTGGCTCTTGACCAAAAGCCAATTTCAATGGGGAGACTTTGTGATAACTTGTGGGCATTATCCGCACAAGTGCTGCTGCATGCAAAATAGCATGACCCCATACTGAAATGAGAAGTTTTGTTCTCATAAGCATTGGTCGAGAAATTAATTGGAGGCATTTGATCAATGATTCCGCTAGACCATTTTGTGTATGAACATGAGCAACCGGATGCTCAATTGTTATCCCAGTTGATATACCATAATCATTAAAGGCTTGGGATGTAAACTCACCAGCATTATCAAGACGAATTGTCTTAATTGCATAATCTGGAAATTGCGCTCTTAGCTTTATTATTTGAGCCAACAATCTCGCAAATCACAAATTCTGAGTTGATAGTAAGCACACATGTGACCATCTTGTAGATGCATCTACCAAAATTATATAATATCTTAATGGTCCACATGGAGGTTGAATAGGGCCACATATATCACCCTGTATACGTTCCAGAAATGCAGGGGATTCTATCCTAACTTTAATAGTTGATGGTCTAATAATTAATTTGCCCTGAGAACATGCAGCACAAGAGAATTACTTAAATTGAAGAATATTCTAGTTTTTCATTGAATGTCCATGTGAATTCTCAATTATTTTACGCATCATATTAGCACCAGGATGGTCTAACCGGTCATGCCAAATAATAAAATTATCTTGATTAGTAAACTTTTCATTTACTATGGCATGTGTTTCAATCCTGCTAATACTTGTGTAGTATAAGCCGGAGGAAAGAGCAGGTAATATTTCAAGCACATATTTTTTACCAGACATTATTGTAGTAATATAAAGATATTCAATCTTTTCATCATTTGTAGTCTCAATATGGTAGCCATTTTGGCGAATATCTTTGAAACTTAATAAGTTTCTTTGAGATTTACTACAATATAGTGATTCATCAATAGCCAAATTTGTTCTGCTAGGTAGTAATAAATTGGCTCTTCCAGAACCTTCAATTAATCTTGGACTACCGGATATTGTATTAATATTGGCTTCTTTCATTACCAAATAAGAGAAATATCTCTTATCCCTTAAAATAGTGTGTGTTGTAGCACTATCCAGAAGGCATATATCATCTTTATTAATCTTGAGTCCAACTGAAGACTGGGGAATTTTTATATTCTTCATAAAAAAATCAAAAAGTACATCATAAGAAATATGAAAGACAAACAGAAAAAGAACATTAAGAAATACATTAGGAATATAGAAACTAGCAACACATGATGCATTAGGAAAATACAGTCAAGAAAAATAAACTAGTTGCAAACATTAAAAAAATGACAACTTTTATTATAACTTCATTCCACGGTAAGATGATTAGTTCTTCAGTCAATATCCTCAAAGAAGTCTCCAGCTTCTAAATGAGTAATATTTGCTAGGCCTCCAAAATCATCATCTTTATACGCAAGATGTGCCTCAGTATCATATTTGTTTGAGGGACCTACTTCATCATCATTATTTTGAAAGGTTAAGTGTGCCTACACATTATTTTCTTTTTTTCTGAGGGAGGCTCGATAAAGTTTGACAAAATGATCTGGCGTACGACAAATGCGTGCCCAATGACCTTTCATACCACATCGGTGACACATACTAATTTTACCTTTTGAAGGATTAATCTGAGAACTCTTATTGTTCTTCAGTTTATTTCCACCATAATGACGATAATTGTTCCGTCCCCTGCCACGTCCATGTCTACGACCATGTCCACGGCCACAGTAATTATTTTGTTTTCTTTCAAACTTATCATATGTTGCTACAGCATTCGCTTCCGGAAATGGAGCTGACCCGGTGGGATGGGCTTCATGATTTTTCATTAATAGAGTATTATTTTGTTCTGCCACAAGTAGGCATGTGATTAACTCAGAATATTTCTTTAAAAAAAATTCATGGTATTGCTGTTGTAGCACCACATTTGAAGCGGGAAAAGTAGAAAACTTAAAGATAGTAGAATTATACTCACTTACGATTTTAAAGTCTTGCAACCTTAAATGTATCCACTCATACCGAGATTTCGGTAATACCGTAAGTTTTAGATGGTCATATCGATCCTTCAAATTAATCCATAATTCAAGTGGATCTTTTACGGTTAAATATTCAGTTTTTAACCTTTCATGTAGATGATGACGAAGGAAAATCATGGCCTTCGCTTTATCCTGATTTGATGCTTCATTTTCGTATAATAGTATTTCCAAGACCTTTAACGTCAAGGTGATTTCAGCATCAAGGACCCATGACAAATAATTCTTCCCCGTGATATCAAGTGCCACAAATTCAAGTTTTGACAAAGTCGACATAGTAAAAACTACAATAAAAAAAATTATAAAAGTAAATATAAGGATAATCGTGAAATGGAAACAAATGGAATAATCTCAAAGCAGCGATACAATAACCACATTACATAAGATTAACAGTACCATCAGATCATTAATCTTATATCTATAATACTTGTTAGTGACTATCAACCAGTTATTGTACATTGGTAAGAAATATATATATATGGCCATGCTAGTGACTTTCATTATATGGGGCCACCGGTCCATTTCATTAAAACATGTACGCAAAAATAGATATCCTATTGAGCGGATAGTTGCTTAAGGAGAATTGTAGCATGACATACAGTTAAATATACATTGATTTAATTAGTTTGATATCTTAGCTAAGTGTGTCCAGTTACTGTTTTGATTACTCTTGTGGAAGTCTTTAGACGTCAACTAAGCATTACATAAGGAATCTCGTCTATTATCGTATCATACTTGTGATCCTACTTTGTACGGGAAACAGCAGTGATTATAATCAATTCAATAAACATATGAGTAAGCTGGTGAGATTCTTTATGACATTAAGTAAAGTATTTTTGGAGTAGAGGTCACTTAATAAACTATGTATAACTCATCATAGTTGTAATTATATTATGTACATGAGATAGCAGTTAGCATGGTTATAAGAGAGTAAAGTGTACATGAGATAGCAATTAGCATGGTTATATGAGAGTAAAGCACTTGGTAAAGTTTACATGCAAAATATGCACAGCAACATTATTTAGAATAACTTTAAAAGAAACATACTTGATCCGAGGAGGAGAATAAGCACAACTTAGAGATTATGGATTTGATTAGAGTTTCGTGCTGATAACGTGTTATAAAATAAAAGCAATGAAGTAAAATATAAATAAGAAGAGATAGAAAGAAGGAAGAAGTCTTTTCTTCTTTCACTTTGGTGTGTCTTTACCCATCAGATACAAGGCTATTTATAAGCCTAAAAAATAAACCTTCTCTTCACAAATAGTAAGAGAAAGGAAATACTCAACATCAAACAGTGAGAAAAATAAGTGTCCATAGCAACATAGGCATCCATCCTTAAACTATTCACAACATAGAATCAGTTTTCATGTATTTATTGAATTAGTCAATGAACAATCAGAATTATCCTCTCCCTATCTGATATTTTTCTCCTCGAGACTCCCTGTGATATTTTCAACCCCATCAAAGTTTATTTCATCAGTTTACACCAAAACATGAAGATACTTTTCACCTTACCACTGTGTAATACCCTCTTCGTCCTAATTTATGTGTCACTTTTTCAGTTCTAAAAAGAATAAAACTTTTTATATTTGATAACAATTTAACTTTAAAATGCTCACTTTATCTTTAATAAGATAATTTATAGCCACATAAATATTTATATCCCTTTTTAGACCACAAATTTTAAAAAGTACTTTTTTTTTAAAACTTCGTGCTCAATCAAAAACATCACATAAAATGGGACGGAGGGAGTATTTTCTTGGTTTTAAACTTATTACTCTCTTTGTTTCAATTTGTTTGTTCTAGTTTCACTTGATACAAATTTTAATAAGAAGATGAAGACTTTTGAAATATATGATCTTACATATATCATAATATTTATGTCCTATAAAATTTTTGAAATTTATGGTGTTAAAGAAGTCATAGCATTTGTATTTTCCCATTAAGAAAACTAGGAATGTGCCGATTGTTTTTGAACGACCAGTAAGAAAATAGTGCCAACTTTTTTTTTCAAACGGAGGGAATATCTACTTTTAATTGCCAACCCCTCAAATCTATAAAGTCGTGGTAATTAATTGAACTCAAGGTGATTGGGACGTAGAATGAAAATAGATTCTAAAACAACAATAAGAAAGTAATAAGCACGCATGATCATTTATTTTCATTTTGTACGTCCAGTTACCTGGACCTTTAAGGTATTAGTATATAGTTGGGCACCAAGTTACACAAATTGCATCACCAACAACATTGAAGAATTTTATTGGGAGAATTTTAAGGTATTATTATATTGCATGGTGCGACAATATACTATATATATATTGCCTACTAGTGTATCACGTCGATAATCAAAACGAACATTCTACATATTCTCCATTTGATATATGGATAATGAACGACGAAAAGTTTTGGATTAAAATTCTGAATATTTTAATCGGAGGATATCTAGATGAGATGATGAGCATTACCCTCTCGGGTTTTGGGGTCATGATAAGTTTATTCTTAAACTACTACTCCATGACTCTAAATTAACCCATGAATTTACAAATCTAATTGATACAAAAGAAGAGAGTTGTCACATTAAGTTACAGGGAGAGCCTAGTTTCTATCAAAAGCAATAATGAGTGCAAATGCAAGGGGATATCTTGGATCTCATTCAAGAACGTTTAAAGATTTGAGGTGATTGAGAAGAAGTTTGCTATTGTGAACTGAGTTGATAGAATATGAGGATCCACCAAATTATATAGAGATTAAGTTTTCTATTAGTTCCCACAGAACACACATACACTGTAGTAAATAAATGGTACAATGAAGTTTTACGTGGAAAACTTCCAGCTCACGGGATCAAAAATCATGATCTACCCTGGTAGGATTTCAACTTCACTACTGAGCAACTATAGATTACAACCTATTGTAACCTAGGAATTAACCTCTTGATCACTCACTAACTTGTAACACTCTATTACAAATCACTTTGTAATAACTCTATTACAAAGACTTTAAACCTAGGAATTAACCTCTTAATCTCTCACTAACACCCTATCACAAGCCACTTTATAATAACTCTATTACAAAGACTTTATAACTTGACTAACTCTAGCCAAGACACAAACGCAATGGTTTATGATTTACAAAAGATCTTCTACAGACATGCTTCTAAGTAAGCTGGGTAGAAGTTACAAATGAAGAACAAATAACAAAGACTCAACAAACCTAAGGACATGTAATAACTTCAATACATGGAACTGGTCCTTGATTATGTTGTTCTTCGTTCTTGATGCCCTTGAGAATCACTTCCAAGATTGACATAGACTTGAGAGAATGTTTGATGAGTTCTTGAATGTGCAAGTGATTTGTTTTTCCTTTGCTTGATGTTAATATCTCATTTGTGACATCACTTGGATGATGTAAGCAAGTTAGTAAAAAGCATTCCCTATAAGGTTGACTGTTGCACTGTTTCTGCACTATAACGTGTGCAGGCAGCAACCTTATAGCTATGAAGAGTTGACTTGTACAGTCACCTCGGAAACTGGTAGCTATCTGTTCCTTCTGCTGTTTCTTTGACTCTTTAGAGTTGAACTGTGTCCCCAACTGGAGACTTGTTGATATTTAAGTTCTTGAGGATGTGTATCAGGTTCCTTATTTGGTTCTTGACAATAAGTTTGTTAGATCATCCAAACATAAAACGAAGGTACTTATAACCTATCAATTTCCTCCTTTTTGATGATGACCAACTTAAAATTGATAATCCTGCAAAGAGCCACAAAAACCAGATAATGTACCAGGAACCTCACAAAGTTCCCCCTGAGTATATACTTCCCCCTTAATCAGTGCATTGCTTCTTCTTAATTCTCAATTTATCTTCCCCTTTTGGCATCATTAAAAACACAAACAAGCAAACAGCGTAAAGAAGTCTAGATGACAAACTTAGAATTCAAGTTCCCCCTAAGAACCAGAGTGAACTGTATTCCCCCTGAATCTGTTCCCCATCTTGTTAATATGTTTCCCATCTTGTTCCCCCTCAATTATTTTTCCCCTTTTGGCATCATAAAAAGATCAGTAACAAGCATTACAAAAAAAAGAAGTCCAGCTTGGTTAACTCATGCCACATGGGTGCACACATACATGAGTGAAAACAGAACATAAGAGAAAGGCATACACAGCAAAAGAAGGAAGCTTTCATCAATTTTGAATAATTAAGCAGGGAGCAGTTCCATTGTTTCCAGACACATCCATAAAATAAAAACAGCAAAAACAAAAGTACCAGTCATAAACATCATCAGAACTAAAACAGAGGACAGATACTAAGAACTTGACACTTGGTAGAGGGACAGTGTTTAGAGAGCACTGGAAGGGAAAGGCCTAGATGAGGAGGCAAGGGTTCGAAGAAGGATGTTCATTCAAGCATTGGCTGACACCTGCTCGTTGAGTAGTCTCTCCTTCAGGTCCTCAACCTGTTTCCTGAGGTCGGCATTTTCTCTTGTCAGACAGGTAACCTCTGTGCTTTGAGAGTTGCTGGAACCAGTGTCTTCTGAACCTGACTGAGTTGACCTTCGAGAATGGCATTCCTTGCCTTCATCTTCCTTATGTACGGCCCCACAACACCTTTTTTTAAAAAAAATTCCTTCCCAGCGTCCTGGGTATCACAAATCTTGGTCTTCATGGAGGAATCAGGTTCTTCACTGGCATCAGCACTTCCTTTCCATTAATTTTCTTTCACTCTTTCCTTTCTCTGTAGATTTCTTGGAGATCTTTTCAGCAGACTCCTCAACCACTTTTTCATAGGACTCCTCAACTATTTTCTCATCCTCTTTCTCACCAGATGACTCCTTTTTGGACTTTGGAGCAGTAAGTTTCTTTGACGACTTACGAACTAATTCTACCTCATCATCCACATTCACGACTAGTGCAGGAGCCACTACCTTCTCATTGACAACCTTTCCATCTTTCACCAATCTCCTCTTCTTTTTTGCAACCTCGTGATGGGTCTCTTAGACGACTACCCCTGGGGAGGTGCCTTTCTACTTCTAGCACTAATAAAGCTCGCCAGATCCACATTATCATAATTTTCTACTTCACTATCCTCCTTCTCCTCCTCAGACAAAGGTCGTATCTCAAGAACCACACTTGTTAATGGCTCAGCATAGAAATGAGGAGAGAGAGAGAGGGAGCAGTAGCAGTACTAACCTGGGGTTCTTGCGAAGAACCAGGTGTTTTATCCCAAGTGGAAGCAGAGGGCTCCTCTTGGGCGAAGGGATCAGGATCCTCAAATGGTTCCCCAGTAGTACTGTCAGGTGCCAAAGTTTTGACAGGCCCCAGTTCCCTACCCTCGACCCCTGCACCATTTTCTTCCCCTCTGAGACTCAGATACAACCTTGTAACCTCCAACCAGAGTTCCCTCAGTAGCTATTGACAGCATATTTTCTTTAGCTTTCTGTACTTGTAAATGATTTTCAAACATGGTGGAGTGTAGTGGGTTGAAGAAGAGAGTTTTTTTTTTTGGTTTGAAGAAGAAAAGAGGAAATGTGGATTCTTTAATGTGAACAATTATGAAAGTGATTGTAAGAGGATTTATTTAATAGGGATGAGGAACCGGTTAGGAATGGGTATCAATTTTGGGTAGTCAGGTCACTTCAGATGAGATTTGGGTTTAAAAAACGGAAAGAGAGAAACTGACAATTTAATGACATGGCACCGTTTCGGCCGTTTAAAAATTATGCATGAGAGTACAAAGGAACTACTAACCTGTGTCAAGGGAACCAGGTCTCCTGACAGATTTTGCAAATGTAAGCCTCATCTTTTGACCAACGTGCAATGCATTAGCTGCTTGTTTGCTCTGTAATCGTCATGTGTGTATACCTGTAATGGTATAAAGATGAGTTAGACTTTTCCAGAAAACACTTCTTAGATATTTTACCTGTACATTTCTTCCGTAGCCAATCATCGAAGGACCAGGTCCTCAGCTTGATTTCATCAGTCCTAGTGCCAAGCGATTCTTTTCAAAATGCTCTCTGCTCAGTGCTTTGGTAAAGATATCTGCAATTTGATATTCTACTTGCAGAACGTCATGCATATGTGCTCTTTCTCAATATTATCTCTGAGAAAATGATGTTGCACATCCATATGCTTTGTTCTCTTATGTTGAACTGAATTATTGGCCATATTGAGTGCATGCACTAGTATTGTCACATAGTAAGGGCACACACTCAGAGAACACACCAAAATCTTCAAGTTGTTGTTTAATCCATAATAGTTGAGCACAACAAGATGCAACAGCCACATATTTCAGCTTCTATGGTAGAGAGGGCTACTGAGTTTTGTTTTTCTTGTACCCCATGAAATCAGACATGAACCCAGAAAAAGTGCATGCTAGAAGTGCTTTTCCTATCCAACAGATACCCAGCATAGTCATCTTTAACATACCCTATTAAGTCAAGGTTATATCCTGAGGGATGGTAGAGAACCAGGTTCCGTATCCCTTTGAAATATCTTAGGATTCTCTTGGCAGCTTTCAGATGAGATTCCTATTAACTTATCATTGTCCCCTTGGGAGTTTTATTCACTTGTAAATCTAAGAAGAAATTCAACTCCCCCATCATATAGTCATTTCTAACTCACTTCCTATGAGTTTTACAAATTTTTCACATAGAGACTCAACTGTTGCTCCAAAGATTATGTCATCAACATAGATCTGCACAATGAGTAGGTTCCTTCCTCGTTTCTTCAGAAAGAGAGTGTTGTCCATTTTCCCTCTTGTAAAGCCATTTTCTAGAAGGTACTTTGACAATCTTTCATACCAAGCACGGAAAGTCTGCTTTAACCCATACAGTGCCTTGTCGAGTTTAAGAACGTGCTTCCAAACTCATCAAGTTTATTTCTGAATACCCACCCGGTTCCTATAATAGTTCTTTCAGAAGGTCGTGGAACCAGGTTTCACACATTGTTCCTCTCAAATTGATGGAGCTCCTCTTTAGTTCTGAGAAACAAGGTCCATGTAAATCTGGAGTAGTCATCCACAATGACGAAAATATGTACCTCTTTCCTCCTCTACTTGGCAACCTCATAGGTCCACATAGATCCATATGGAGGAGATCAAGTTGCCTTGAGATGATAACTTCCTTTTTGGGATTGAAAGAGGATCTGACTTGCTTTCCTTTTACACATGCATCACACACCCTGTGATCCTTGAAGCTTGACTTGGGCAGACCACGAACCAGGTTCTTCTTGACCAATTTGTTCAGCAGCGTGAAACTTGAATGACCCAGCGTTTTGTGCCATAGCTCAGCATTATCATCAGCAACACTCAGACAGCTAAGATCCCCATTTTGAAAGGACTCAAAGTTAGCAACATAGATTTTTTGTATCTTTTGGCCACTAACATCACTTCACCAGTCACAAGATTTGTGATTGTGCATATTTTAGATACAAATTCTACTTTATTACCCTTGTCACATATTTGGGAAATACTCAGCAAGCTATAGTTCAACCCCTTCACATAGTACGCATTTTCAATAGAGTGGGAAAGAAACTTCCTGGTCCTTGTAACTCCCAGAATATATCCCTTCTTTCCATTTCAAAGGATACACTCCCTCCCTGCAGGGCCTTCAGTGAAAGGAAATCATTTGTACTTCCAGTCATGTGCTTCGAGCAGCCGCTATCCATGTACCACTGTTGGCTACTCCCTTTCATTGTTCCCTGCACAAGGAAATCAAGGGTTAAATTTAGGAACCCAAACAAGTTTGTGTCCCTTGTAATGAGGAAAGGGGTGAATGAGGGATCTTTTGGTCCAAAAAGGCATTATATGTTTTTTATGTGAAGGTCCAGGTTCCCCAGCAGCAGTTACTTTTTCAGCAAAAACTTTATTTTTCTGTTGAGACTGAATTCTGGCCTTACAATTTTCTTTAAATTGCCCAGTGTTGCCACAGTGAGTGCAAAGCCAATTGTCAGGTATAGTAACGCACTTGCTATGAGGGTTGTAGGGAGTCTTTTCCCTTTTGAACCCGATTTCCTACATGTTACCCCCATTGTTCGTATACATAGCATTGATTGCATCAGAGGACCAGGTCCACTTAAGAGATTTTTCTAAGTCACCCTTCACTCTGCCAAGATCTATCTGAAGTTTTTTATTTTTCTCAAGCTCAGCACACAGACTAGATTTTATTGATTTTAGCTCATTTTTAAGCCTAAGGTGTGTCCACTTGCAACTTCCTTTCCCTTTTGAGTGTTCACATGCCTATTTTCCCTTCTTAGTTCCTCAATTGTTTCCTTTAGGTCTACAACTACAACCAATAGGCCATCTCCCTCATGCTTTATGTTTTCAATTCTCTCAGTCAAGATATCATTTTCCCTTTTTAAACTCTCAATGGTCTCTTTTAGATCATCCATAACCACCACTAGATTATCTCTCTCGTATTCTATTTCTCCTAGTTCCATGGTTAGAGCATTTTTATCATTGATGAGACTATGATATGTATCAATTAAAATATTAGCTAAGGATATAAGCTTCTTTTTTGAGAATATCAAATTTCTTTGAACATCCAGAAGGTTTACCTCATCATCATCGTCGTCATCTCCATCATCATCAGACTGCGCCATCAAGGAAAAAATAGAGTCATACTCAGCTGCTTCACTTTCCATTACTATTATGGAGTTGTCACCTTGTCCATCATCTTCTTCAGATTCGCTGGAAGAGTCTCCCCATGCAGCCAAAGCCTGCTTCACAACGTTGTCAGCTGCGTCTTTTCTTTTGAATCTTTTGTCAGGAACCTGGTTCCTCTCATTCGCCTTTTCAGTGTTAGCTTTGTAATGATCCTGCTTATGAAGAGGACAGTCTTTAATGAAGTGTCCAGGCTTTACACACTTATGACAACAATCAGTTCCATTGAAATTCCTGCTGGAACTTCCTTTCTTTGGAATCCCACCATTTTTTCGACTCATCTTTTGGAATCTTTGAGTGAGATACTCCATGTCGGATTCATCACCACTTGAATCCTTGTTGGCAGCCTTGAGAATCAGATTCTTCTCCTTCCCGGGCTCTGTTCTTTCGATATCCTTCTCTCTTCATCTTATAAGTTTTGAGATTTCCAATGAGTTCATCAATGGTCAGCTTTTGCAGATCCTTTGCTTCAGTGATAGCATTCACTTTACTTTTCCAGGAACCTGGTAAAACACTAAGTATTTTAGGGACCAGCTTGTTTCTTGGGATGACTTCTCCAAGAGAGTGAAGCTCATTGATAATGGAGGTGAAACGTGTGTGCATATCTTGAATAGACTCATCCCCCTTCATCTTCAAAAGCTCATACTCAGTAGTAAGCATATCAATTTTAGACTGCTTAACCTCAGTCGTTCCCTCATGGGAAGTTTGAAGAGTTTCCCAAATCTCCTTAGCAGACTGTCAGGCTGAGATGTGATTGTATTCATCTTGTCCAATGCTACAAACAAGAATCTTCTTTGCCCTGAAATTCTTCTCAATAGCCTTTCTATCAGCATTGTTGTACTCTTTTCTTGTTTTTGGGACTGTAATTGTTCCCTTACCAATAGTTTTCATAGGAACAAAAGGTCCATCACAGATTACATCCCACAACTCTGAGTCATGATGAAGTCATGCATTCTTGTGTTCCACCAACCATAGTATTGGTCGTTGAATCTTGGTGGTCTGTACGTTGATTGTCCTTCCTCGAAGTTTGGTGGAGCATCCATGTAGATCCTTTCTAGGTGTTAACCTTTTGGAAAGAACCTGCTCTGATATCAATTGATAGAATATGAGGATCCACCAAACTACATAGAGACCAGGTTCTCTATTTGTTCCCACAGAACACACGCACACTGCAGTAAGTAAGTGGTAGAATGTAGTTTTACTTGGAAAACTCCCAGCTCACGGGATCAGAAACCACGACCTACCCTTGTAGGATTTCAACTTCACTACTGAGCAACTTTAGATTATAACATACTGTAACCTAGGAATTAACCTCTTAATCCCTCGCTAACTTGTAACACTCTATTACAAGCCACTTTGTAATAACTCTATTACAAAGACTTTAAACCTAGGAATTAACCTCTTAATCCCTCACTAACTTGTAACACCCTATTAAAAGTCACTTTGTAATAACTCTATTACAAAGACTTTACAACTTGACTAGCTCTAGCCAAGACACAAACGCAGTGGTTTATGATTTACAAAAGATCTTCTACAGACATGCTTCTAAGTAAGCTGGGTAGAAGTTACAAATGAAAAACAAATAACAAAGACTCAACAAACTTAAGGACATGTAATAACTTCAATACATGGAACTGGTCCTTGGTTATGTTGTTCTTCGTTCTTGATGCCCTTGAGAATCATTTGCAAGATTGACACAGACTTGAGAGAATGCTTGATGAGTTCTTGAATGTGCAAGTGATTTGTTTTTCCTTTGCTTGATGTTAATATCTCATTTGTGACATCACGTGGATGATATAAGCAAGTTAATTAAAGAGCATTCCCCATAAAGCTGACTGTTGCATTGTTTCTGCACTGTAGCATGTGCAGGCCGCAACTTTACAGCTGTGAAGAGTTAACTTGTACAGTCACCTCGGAAACTAGTAGCTATATGTTCCTTCTGTTGTTCATTTGACTCTGAAGAGATGAACTTTGTCCCCAACTGGAGACTTGTTAATCTTTAAGTTCTTGAGGATGTGTATCAGGTTCCTTATCTGATTCTTGATAGTAAATTTATTAGATCATCAAAACATAAAACGAAAGTACTTATAATCTATCATGAGTTTAATAGGTCTTACTCATTCAGTAACGTGTACTCAAGTCTACTTTGAATTTTCTTGAAAAATGTAATACTTTTTGGAAGAATATTAATTACTAGTTCTTGTTTGCATAATGTTTTTAAAGAAGATATTATGAAAAGCACGCTTTTAGGAATCCTTTCCCAGGAATCGCCTTCCTAACAGTTTCGCATTACTAGTCTGCATCCCCCCTGAATTGTGGCTCGCGTGGATCCACTCCATCAATTACCATTCATTCTACATAGGTTAATAATTTACAGCTTGTTTGGATAGTAGTTACCTATCGTTTTATAATATATTGTATTGTATTGTATTAGATTGTATCGTTTTATAAATATAATGTATGGATAGATTGTATTGTTTGCGGTTGTTAAATAACATTTTGTTGTTTGGTTTGATTGTATCGTATTGTACTGTAACTGATAAGTTTACTAAATTACCTCAATTGTTTTAATATTAAATTTATCAAGAATAATGCATAAAAATCATTTAAGAAAACTCATTTTTACTAATCTATCACCAAATATGTCTTATAAATAGATTAAGCAATTAAATTCATGCAAAATCTAACAAAATTAGCAATTTTACATTTGGAGTTGGAAGCGGCAGAAAAAAAGGGACGAAGACAAAGTAGGTTATAGGTGGGAGATTTGGAGTTAAAATAGAAAAAAGGTAAACGATAAAATAGAATTATGGAGTAATAAGTTACGCCATAATTGGGTAAAAATTGCGCGGGGCACCCTATTTGGTCGCCCCCATTTAACTTATACCCGCTTTTTTAAAAAATTTTAACTTGTACCCACTTTTTAAATAACTTCAGCTCCCTTTCCTTCGCTGAGCTGAAGTTCACCAGTTAAGCTGAAGTTCGCCAGTTATAAAGACAAAACTTCAGCATACGGGGCTTAAGTTCCCCAGTTAAAAAGACAAAACTTCAGCTCTACTTCAGCTCTAGAGCTGAAATTTCCCAGTTGCAAACTTCAGCTTTAGAGCTGAAGTTTCCAAGTTATAAAGACAATTACAAAGACAAAACTGCAGCTCTAGAGAACTTCAGCTCTAGAGCTGAAGTTTTATCTGTGTAAACTGGGGAACTTCAGCCCAGTATGCTGAAGTTTTTGTCTTTATAACTGGGAACTTCAGCCCCGTATGCTGAAGTTCCCCAGTTACAAGACAACAACTTCAGCTTTAGATCTGAAGTTCGCAAGCTACTTCAGGCCCGTCTTCTAGAATGCTGAAGTTTTTGGTGATTGTCTTTGCTACTTCAGCCCCGCATACTGCAGTTATGCGCAAAAGCGGGTACGGATGCAATTTTTTTTACAAAGCGGGTATAAGTTAAAACGTGACATAAAAAGTGGGTACGGATGCAAAAGCCCCCATAATTGGAGAGAATAATAGGAAACAATCCCACCACATCAAATTGGTTGTTTCAAAAAGTGGGACTTTTCATTATTCCAGAACAATGATTTAACAACACAATACAACCAATATAAAACAGTCAAAACAAACATTGTTTTGGGATAATAATACAATACGATACAATGAGTCCAAACAAGTATTAGATTAATTTACCCAATTGGCCGTTCGACAAAAAATATTTACAGCCCCTTCCGATATACATCGATTAATACACTATTATACACATATACATATGTTATCTGCAATCTGCCAGGGACAGCTAGTTAGGTTAATTTCTTATGATTACGTGTGGGCGTGTGGGCCGAAGAACCGCACGTAAAATGATGCATTAACAATAAAGTCTTCAAATTGGAAGCTATTCTGGGGCCAATGTTGCTGGATTCTACTTCCGTCCCAGCGATGTATTTACTATGATTTGAGGCCGGAATCTATCAGAAACAGCCTCTCTACTTTCACAAGATCAGGTAAGATTTGCGTACACTCTATCCTCCACAGACCTCACTTTGTAGGATTACACCGGTTTGTTGTTGTTGTCTCACATAAATCTTTTCACAATTACAATCAAATATCTCTATAACAGCATCCTTATATAACAACACTTCACTATAAAAGTCGAGCTTTTCCGGAACCAGTTTTAACCAGTTTTTATGTTATGTTATAATATATATTCTCTATAATAGCACTTTACTATAACATCCAAAAATATTAGGGACAAACAAAACTGTATATGAAGTTGATTATGGAAACCATATTACCTTTGTAAAACGAGCACCGTGAAAAAGAAAGACGTTTTAGGAAGTACCATAACTATAAACATGTGTTTCAATAGACCTCGTTTTGCACATGGGCTGTAAGAAATGATACCTCTCATTTCCAAACAATAGATTCTAAAGCAGAATAATCTAAATCACTGGTCAAATTATGGGCATAACACTTACAGCTTCGAACCTTTCTTAGTCTCAGGAGAAGAAAAAGTTTAAGGGGAAAAGATAAATTTCGCGTTCAGGAAATGAAGGCTATAGGCCATGATAGCCACTGAAAGCTATAGGCCACGATTACACCAACAATTTCAACAAGTACCATAGGTCATGACAGCCATTGACTAAATATTAAATAAGCAATACCATCAATTACTGATTACTGGCAATACAACAACAAACCCAGTGAAAGGATGGTAGTGTGCACACAGTCCTTGCCCTTATCTTGAGAAGGTAGAGAGGTTGTTTCCGATAGACCCTCGGCCAATTACTGATTACTGGCAAGTAATAAATTCATCAACTTTCTATGCCAAGGCATGATCTCCATAATTCATTTAATCCCACTTCGTTACAAGCTACTCAACATAATTACTATTTGTGTCTCAATCCACCATCCACTAATCGACAAACTTAAATTCCAAAAGCCCCCTCTCACGGAGGAAAAAAAAAGAAATTGGAAAAAGAGTAGTCCTTCGGCATAAAGGGTCACTTAATCAAAATTTTCCACTAGTTGCACAATGTTTCAAATTGAGAATCACGAGAGAACGCGTCTTTTTCTTTTTCCTTTTGGAATCATTATCTGGACAATCTAGTACAAACATTTGAAAGCCCAAAAACAGAGTAGCAAAGACTATAGAACTCAAGATAACCTCAACTGAATGGGCAAAAAAGAAGTTCAGGAAGATGTGAAAAAAGGAGAGAGAAGGAAGAAACCAAGGGAATAATGCTACATAAGGCCTCGATAGCCATCATATACGAGCAACATAGGAATTGGCCTGAGTCACATATCTCACCCACCGATAAGGATTATATGCTTTTGACTTCTTTGAGATTTGTAAATATTTCACCTGCAACAAACATCCAGATATCAGGTTGGAGACATTTATTTATTCATTTGTTTATTTGTTTTTATTTCTTGTGTAGGGCTATCTGCCTCGTGTCTGGAAACATCTAAAAGTTCGGTTTTTATATCAGTTTGAGCTAAGATGACATTGACCAACGTACAGTTCAACACATAACATTAGTTATTGAACATATGTCCCTCGCTCCCTATCCCTAATCATTCACTTACCCTTTAGACAAGCCTTACACAACCTTAATTATCACAGAGGGCAGCCTGACAAATGAAGTTATTGAATATATGTCCCTCATTCCCTATCCCGAATCATTCTCTTCACCCTTGCAGTTCAAGATGACATTGACCAACGTGCAGTTCAACACATAACATTAGTTATTGAACATATGTCCCTCGCTCCCTATCCCTAATCATTCGCTTACCCTTTAGACAAGCCTTCCAACCTTAATTATCACAGAGGGCAGCCTGACAAATGAAGTTATTGAATATATGTCCCTCATTCCCTATCCCGAATCATTCTCTTCACCACCCCCACCCCGCACCCCCCCAAACCCCCTTTTCTTTTTATAACTGTGGTGTATAATGAACAAACAAATTTAATACTCCTACTAGGTTTTACCTGAAGCCTTGAAGGATTATACATTGGGATTGTGAAGGTCATGCTCACTGGTCCAGCTTCCTTGGTGATATTTCCTGTATTAGGACCATAGGAGAATTACAAGAATCAAGTCATGATGTATCGTAGCGATGTTTGGTAACAGAACTGCAGGATACGATACTGAATAATATACGAGATTGGCATATTTCTTCTTCATACCATGTGACTCTTGCGAAAATGTTAGCTTGGCACGTAATGTATGATCTGACCCACCGAGAACCTGTATCAAATTGCAGATCAGTTATTATTTTAAATAACTTTTAGATCAATTCTGCCTAGGTTAGGCAAGAAGAATCGCTTGAGAATGATGGATATATTACCTTCTTCAAACTCCACTCAAGTCTCTTGTTGGATTCCTTAAAATCAGTTGTTTGACCAACTGCTCCAGGTTCCAACTCAAAGCTTACTCTACAAAGTTGGTGAGGATAGACAAGGTCAGTTACTATGGTGCACCTTCAACATAATAAATACTCCAAATGACATGCAAGATTAGAGAGTACCAGAATGCCCAGTTGACAATGAGAATACCACAAAAAAATGCCAGCCAAAAAAAAGTAAAGTCGATAAAGATGCTCTGGAGCAGAAGTTAAAGTGAAGACTACCTGCTTGTATATGTAGGCAGTGGCATTTGTACCAAGATTGTATTCGCAGTAATGTCTGAAGGAAATTCAGCACGGATCTTCAAGATGACTTCAGCCTAATAGAGCAAAAGAACTCCCGGTTATCTACATACTCGTAAAACTGACAGTACAAAAAAGGAAAAAGAAGTTACAGAAAGCGTGTACTATCACTCTATTCCTTGACACAACATACATGCAAACAACTACCTAAACCACAACGTATTACAAGGTATTTTAGTTTTTCAAATGGAAGGTAAATGCTGTCTACCTTAAGTGATCCAGCTTCTTCAATCAAAGTATTAATGCGAAAGGGAGGCTTGAATTCCTGGGTTATCCGGTAATTCATGACAGGGAATTCACCGTCAGGTGGAACCTAATAAAGCAGCATGATTAAGCGTCAGATCTCACAGGGAAACAATAATCGATCACAAAAACATAATAAATATATCAATAACATGCTTTCTCTAACGTCACTTCTAATGTCACTCACCAGAGTCAGGGTCCTGTCCACATCAAAACTATCAAGGTGCACAGATTCATGGAAATTGCAATCATCCAGTATTACTGCTCCAGAACCAGCCGAACCTCCATAGTCTATTAGAATAAAATGTGATATCATCACTTCATAGATCATACCAATTGCACCACATGGAGAAGTGAATTACAAGAATAAATGCAATTCAGAAGCAATACAATTCTCAGATTGCAAGATGATTAACATGTGATGAATCATTATTCTGCAGAAAAAGAGTGCAGGAGTCCATTAGTGACTAGAACATTAGATTACCATAAACTGATCTCCCACCAGCCCTTCCAATGCTCAGATCCTCGTTTAGAGCTAATCTAATTTCTGGATTACCAGTAAGGTAGCTCTTCATTTGGATAGTCCCATCAATTTCAGAAGTCAATATATATCCCTGTATTCATCATAATGATAAGAAATACGTACTAAAAGGACAGATAACCATGCATTTTACAAGTAAAAAGAACATATTTTATTGGAATCGTACTTAACAAAAAATAATTTACTACAATCAAATGAGATTAAACCTTTTAAATAATCAGTGTCAGAAAAAGAATTTATTTGAGTGCCTGAGAGATGCTTGATTCACAAAAATCAGAATTAACCATCCTAATATCTTCTCATAAGGAAACAATAACAATAGAAATTAAAAGGTTTCAGTTCAACAACTCAACAATCGTTCCTATGCATTTACTCCTAGTAGTTTTCCCTTCAATGAGAAAATCAAGACATGTTTTAGCATCCCATGATGTTGCTGCAACAGGAGAGTAAAACAATTGAAGTTTCAGAATCAAAGTAGAAAACTCACACTTGAGCTGAAAGTAATGCTTATTTTTTCAATTATATCCACGAAAATTTCCTCCCTCTTTCTTCCCCCAGGTTCATTTGCCACAACAGATTTAGTAATTGCTGTCCCTGGCATTCTTTTGGTTCCTTGCTGCATTTAACAAGGTCAATGGCATAAACAAAGGTATAGCTATAAATCAAATGAAAATGAAGAAAATTAGCATCTGGTCTGGTCCTTTAAGAACAACACTTCCAAGTTAGCATAAAATACCATGAACATGGCAGCAGGACCAAGGGGCGGCAGACGGCCAGCATCAACCATAATTGGCTCATTAAATATGTAAGACTTCAAGATTTCTGTCGATGTTGTTTGCACATAACCAAAATCCTGTCACGAAAAGGAGAATACGAAGAAAATCTTAAGAATATAATATCTACTTCAAACAGATGATTTAGATAAATCAGGATTTTCTGTGAGTGGATAATAATTCATAGACATAATCAACAAATTAAGGATAAGGTTGTTCAAGAGATAAATGCCTAATGGGGCCAAAGAAATCAAACCCTGCATAGCACCCAAAAGAAACATTCAGTTCAAGAAAAAATATAACTTTCACTGTTCTAGAAACTAGTCATATGCTGTCATAGTTGCCTAAGTTTCTATGTCGCAATATATAAAATATTATGACTTGAGGAAAAATTTATAAGATGTAAATATTTTAAAGAGTTTAGGTAGGAATATATGACTGTTGTAGATATAATTAAGGGATTAAAAAAAAATCTATGACTATACAGTGTGAACATGATGAAGAACTTCACAATAATTATTGCCTAATAATAATAAGTGTGGTGCTATGATAATATTTTGAAACAAATGATTGTTGCAAATAAAAAGATTTAGATAGATTATTAAGTAGTTCTAACTGTTCAAGCTTCACGATTCACAAAAAAAAAATGAATTCATCGGCATCAAATTTAAAAACTCAAATTTTCCCAAATAAATGGGCAGAGAGTTTAATTCATTGCAGACTATCCGAGGAAAGTAATGCAAGATAGTGAAAATATGCACAAGGCAAGTGGCTTACAATAACTTCATCCAGAAGCTCATACACCAGCACAAAATTTTTACGCAACGAATCTTCATTTAGAACACCGAGGTAATCTTTGATTACACGTGCAATCCTCTGAAGAAGCTCCAATACAAGAGAAGGCGACAAATTTGTCCTAGATGTCGCGACGAAAAGCAGACCAACTACCTTCACATGGAAGTAGTTCACGCCATCCACATTCTGCAAGAAAAAACAACACTATTAGCACCTCTTTCCATAGTTGCAATTTGCAAAACTGAATGCTACATGTAGAAGGAAAACGCATAATAAGCAAAACAATGGTCATTGACAGCTCCACTTTAACCAATTATCTGTCGGCTGAAGTCTCTTCAAGCTGGAATATGTGGGAAGCCTTAGATTGATCAACTCCACACTCGCGCATATAAAATCCTCTTGACAAATCAACAAATCCAATAGAAACTACAATTAATGAATGAGGAGGAATAATTTGGATTTTAATATGAGAAGACGTTTGAAACCTCCTACTATAAGGAAACTGATCTGCTTAGGGCCATATAAGGATAATAGAATTTTGTCATTGCGATGAGTCAGGCAAAGCCTAACGGGCTGGGCAAGTGTTTTGGATAGCGTGCGGCGAGAAAAAGCGACGAGGACCCGCTTCACTGAGGCGAGAGGCGCGCAGCAAAGCGCTCGCCTTTTTTATGTGAAGCGACAATTTATACAAAAACATAAAATATTATATAATACTATAATTCAGCGCTGTTTTATAGAAAAAATATTATCAAGTCAATATGCAATTAATTCTACTCTATAATACTATACTTCTATAATTGAAAAAACAGAGCAAACAAAAAAAAGGCTACTGCCTCTGGAAAAACAGCAAAGAAAGAAGACAAAAAAACAGAGCAAAAACAAAAAATGCTACTGCCTCTGGAAACAGCAAAGAAAGAAGAACAAAAATGAAGAAATTGCCTCTGAAAAAACAGCAAATAAAGAAGAAGACACACAGAGCAAAAAAAATTACGAGAAGAAGAAGAAGCGGAAGAAGCGGAAGCGGCGGGAGCGGGAGCGGGAGCGGGAGCGGGAGCGGGAGCGGGAGCGGGAGCGGGAGCGGGAGCGGGAGAAGGAGAAAGGAGAAAGGAGAAAGGAGAAAGGAGAAAGGAGAAAGGAGAAAGGAGAAAGGAGAAACGAGAAAGAAGAAAGAAGAGAGCACAAAAAACAGACCCTATTTGGCTCTGTTATTTCCGTCAAAAAGCAGAGGAAAGAAAATGGAAAGAGGAAGAGAAGAAGGAGAAGAAGAAAGGAGAAAGGAGAAACGAGAAAGAAGAAAGAAGAAAGAAGAAGAAGCATACCTGGTCGACGATGAAGATGAAGGCAGACGATGAAGAACCTCTATTCGCAGGTGAAAAGCCCTAATCGCTGAAGCCTCTGTTGTTTTATTCGCAGGTGAAAAGCCCTAATTCACGACTTAAAGTCTTCGCCCAGTTCTCTTTTTCTTTTTAAAGAAATAGCGACGCTACAGTCGCTTCGCACAAACAGAGAGAGGCAATCGCTATTTTGTATCGCTTCGCAACAGACCCTCTGAAGCGACATACCCACGCCTCGCGTCGCTACACGCTTTTAGCGCTGTAGCGAGCGCTATTTATAACACTGGGCTAGACTGTGGGTTTTAGAATGGTTTACTGAGGACCTTCATTCACTCGTTTTACTACTTCCGAACTGGTCAACGGACATTTGGAGTCGAACGTCTTTCTATAATATTATAGAGGTAGACTGATCAATGAAGTTGACTTTCTCTAGTTGTTTATAAATTCTGCTCCTCCTAAACCAATCCTAAGAGGGAATTCTTCTATTAATTAAGATGATGTGAGATGGATAATGTGCTACCACACTGGTAATTGGAAATTCTTTCAGATATAAATGACAGAGAAGAAAAGTGGCGGTAAGTCATTGGTTTCCAATTTTTGTTATAACTCTTTTCAACAAAAGATATGGAAATTTCATTTATTACACAAGAAAAGAATACCTACAAATACAGGAGGTGCTTCCTCTCCGCCGTCTTCTTTCCAAAACTTTACTTTCCTGAAGAAGATCTCTGCACTTCCTTTTGGTACATCACCCCGATCTGCTCTCATGTAAATATTAAGGAAACTCATCAGATTCAGCCTCATTTATATTGCAGAGAAACAGAAATAAGAAAATAAGGACAGTGATTCCAAAAGATAAGGTGGATGATCCACGTGAATCATTCATCTCAATGAAAATGAAAATAAGGAAAGAACTAGCACGAGATCTCCAATAGCTATATGAAGTTTAGTTAAATACCATTTACCTGTCCTCAGTGCCCTTCTTTCCTTTGGAAAAGAAGGTAACTGCTGGAATTCACTATCTCATAGTTTTTCCAACGAACACATCACAAGCACTAAAACCGTGCTCAACAGGCATTGGTTACATTCACAACAATGAAGACCCAATGCTAATAACATAATCAAACATTCAGAATCCAGCTATAAATAAACATGACTTAAATATGAAACCTGACATCTTAAGCTCAAAGTAAGGCGAATAGATTAATCAGATTTTATTCGCAAAATATCTCATAATGTGACAAATATAACTCAACTTGGTCAAGCTTAGTTTCAATTGACCTACTGCTTAACAAACTGCCAAATTCACCACTATATAGCATTTCGTGAACCTAAATTCACAATTATTCAGTCAATCCATAATACCCTACCCTAAACCCTATAGCGAGAAAAATGTAACGAAACTGTAACAGTCCAGAACTCTAAAAACCAAAAGAAGAGCTAATATTCCATAGAAATTTACCAAAAATTTAAAATAAAAATAAAAAAGTCAGAGCGACCAACTAGTTTAAGCTCGTTAGTTCAATACTCCAGATCAACAAACTGAAACTTGATTCAAGTGCTCATCAAGTAAAAACAAGTACAATTTCAATCCATAGCTACGAATTGGGAGAATCCACGAAGTGAAAATCACAATGTAATCTTTTTTACCAGAATGAGATCTGAAATAATCATGCAATACATATTGTGAATCGCAGAGATAAGAAAAAAGAACTCACAGTCACGGAAGACGATGCTATCGCCTCTCTGAGAAAGCACGAAGAACTGAGAAATCATGATTGTTTTGAGCGACCTCTGTAAATTTGCTATTCGCTTCGTTTTGATCTGATACTTGTGTCCTCTCCCCCCCCCCCCCCCC
>ML322792.1:0-51437 GCA_005239505.1 Nicotiana paniculata
TCACCAGCCTTATGGCTCCATCCTTCGTCTTGTGTCACCGTTTGGGGGTTCTCAAGTGAACCAAAGGCGGTTCGACTCCCATCTCCGGTCTCATGCCATCTTTCCGGCCATCTATGACCGTTCGAGTAAGATATATCACCCTCCGGTTAAAAGCCGGTAAGATTTTGGATTTTCTTCTTCTTCTCTGGGTTTTCTCTGGAAAACCAAACCTTAGACCCTCCGATTTCTTTAGGTCTGTAACAGATCTGTGTATATTATGAGATTTTTACATGTTTTCTTCAATGATCTTCTCGTTTCCTAAAATGATTCTTCACTTTTCAAAACTAGGGTTTCAAGATCCTTTTTAAAAACAGTTCTTTTCCTAATTTCCTAGCATTATCTTGTGATTTTTACCATGTTTAAACATCATCTGAGCTTTTTCCTTTGTTCGATTCCTCTGTTGTTAAAAGCCCCAAATTTCTGGGTTCAATCTGTGAGTCCGAGTTTATTTTACAGTATTGTTTACTTGTTCTAGCATGCTACTGTACTTTCGTGTATATTCTATGTGTTCTTGTGATTTCTTTCTATATAATCACTTTTAGGGTTTCTGATTCTTTGTCGCTTATGACTAAACAATGCTTGTCTAACTGGTTCCTTAAATTACTTATTTTCTGGGATGAATCCTTAGTTTCATGATTAGGATTTTTTATTTTTGCTTAGTATATGATATTTAGTTCAAATCGATACTGTTTTAGCATTTTGAATCTCTGAATAAGTATGTTTAGTGCTTTATTGATTTTTCACATCGTACTCTCTACTGATTTTTGAGTATTTCCCTAAAATTGTGATATTTTACTTTGAGTAATACTGATTGCCTGACTTTGAGTATTTCCTTATTTGTGTAATATTTCCTTGATTGATATTGATTCCTTGTGTTTTGAATCTCACTCGAGATTTTCTTGTTGATTTCCAGAATTATCTCTTGCCTTATTTCTATGAATAAACATGTTGTCAATTAGTTCTTATACACTTTCCTTAATTAGGATATTCTGTATTTAGTCTTAATCACATGTTATATACTTTTACTACTTCTTATATGATAACATCAGCTTTTCAGTGATTTCTTTCCTTGTTGATTACTGTTGATTGCCGTTTGAACCATGACTCCTTAATTCAAGGAAGTCTTAACCTTAATTTGATCCTAATTGGTGTCTACTTCCATGGTTGTGGTGAACTATTATTTGTTACCTTATTTCTGCCTATTCTCAAAACCATATATACTCTACTCTCTCATTAGCACAGGACACGAACAAAAAATGTTGTTCTGAACTCTCTTACACACACACATATTCTCTCTTGTTATTCTTGCTGGTTATTTTCTATTCTCAGTCGGCTGCAAGCCAAGACTGAGTATTATACACTCTATTGCTCTTCACTCTGCACTTATTCTCCTTTAACTGGTATGTTTTCAGTTTAATTTAAAGCTTCAAAACAACATGATTCTTTTGGTATTACAGTTCCTTCTATTTATACTATGCTTTTACTTATGGTTCTATTGTGTACCCTGTAATTAGCATGTCTACTTTCACTTTCCTAGTAAGATTGTTAAGTTGTCCTATCCTCCCTTAGATTCAGCATGTTATCTCTTCTAGCACACCCCTCAATTTGATTCTGTTAGTTTCTGGCCTGAACCTCTCTATGAAGAAACTGTTTCTGTGGTTGTTAAGTGCTGTAATACCTTAGTACTTTTCTGGTGCTAACTTGTGTGCAAATCTATACCTATGTGTGTCATACTTGTCCCGTACCCCTCTGTCCCTGCTTGTGAGTGTTAAACTGATTTGGTTCTTATTTCTTGCTCTATGTGTACTGTTCTGATCCTGAGACTCTGATTGTCTTACCCTCTTCCCCTTCAAACTGTTTTCACTGAGTACTACTCTTCTATTGTTCTTCAAAACTTATTTCAAACAAGTTATTTTCAAAAGCTGTTTTCCTACTTGATCTTTTCAAAACTATGAGCACTTCCACTATACTCTTAGATCATTAAGTTCTGCCCCCTCTGTGCGAGCATTGCCTTGGGACCCTTGAGCTCTCTCTGAACTTTGACACACAGAGGCTGGCCATTCCATACTGCACTTACTCTACCTTGGAAATGGAATCTGGGTGTAAGCACCGCCCGGGATCCCTTGAGGTCCTTAGGGAACTCTAACACACACGGATTATATGAAAGGCTGTGAAACACCGATGGCAATGAGGCTTCCGGAGACCTTGGGCCTATCAGTAGGCTCCCTATAGTGTAACTTCTTATTTTCTTATTCACTTCTGTAATTTAACAATTATTTGTAAACAACTATTGGGGATGGATAGTGAAAATGGAAAAGGGTAGTTATGCGTGTTATAAATATTAAAGGGTAGAAATTATGCTTTTAGGTTTACATTCCTTATTTGCGCAATAGAAATCATGTTTAGGATTAACATGTGCAAAGCATATCATGCATTAGAAATCATGTTATTTAGGCTTTATGAACACTATTTCAGCATCTTGTTTCATTACTGTCATTCATCACTTGGAAAATTTGGTGATAGGGTAAATAATGTTAATAATTGGTATCTTCTGCAGTCATGTTTCACATTGCTATGCGCACTTAGAAATCCTGTCCCTAGGATAACACTAACAAATGATACTCTTGCATATTCTGAAATCGTGCATAATGATGTGTGCATTTAGAAATCCTGCTTAGGATTCTGTATATGCATCATTCTGCATCCCAACATGTGCATTAGATGCCATGTTTTAGGATTTCATTCATACTCGCTTAACAACACCTAGTCTAACTACTGGTGCATGTAAAAGGTATAAAACACTTCACTAAGCTTCTCTAAAACAACTGGCAACAATTCTGTGTTCTGAACAATCTAGAACAGCATGTGTAATTAATAATTTGCAACAGTCCCCCTAACTATTCAGATAATTAGTATACATTGTCCCCCGCCTAGGCAAGTCTTAGGTAATCAACCATAAAGAAATAAAACCAGAACTGTCCTTTGTGATTAGTGTTCAACTGTCAACATGTTTAAAACCAGTAGGAAAGTCTGATTAAGACTTCCTCTTTGAGTTATGCAATAAGTCTGTCTTTGTTATTATCATTTAGATACCATGTTTTAGGATCTGAATCAAAAGACCTTAACTGCGTATGAGTCGTGCTGCCTATTTGCATTACCTGTGGAGGTATACTTGTGCCTTTTCTCTGCTTTTATGTGTTTCCCCCTAATTGCAGTCCTACATGTTCTTATCTGTCGCCTTAGTATTTTTCCTTCAAACCTGAGGGTCTGCCTAGAACATCCCTTATAGGATAGAAGTCTTAAATTCCTTCGGGACTGATAGGAAGGGACGGGTAACAACATGCAATAGAGGTCGAGAGAAACACTCGATTTAGTTACTTTCATAGGGTGGGAAAGGGTAAAATATAGATATGATGACCGGTACGCTAATACCACATGTACCCCCTCTTTGAGGAGTGATTACCGGGTATTGTACTCATGTGATCCATATTATTATAAACCTACCCTTTATATGCTTAGATCGTAATCCTTTCAAAATCTAACCTTCTTTACTATTTTCAAACATTTGCATGCTTAAGACTTAAATCCCCTATTATTTGAGCCTTTATTTGTTTGTTTTCTAAGCCGTACAAATTCACAAAAGCTGTTTGGCCGGGAACCACACTTGTGGATCCCGAGGGGTGCCTAACACCTTCCCTTAGGATAATTTCAAGCCCTTACCCTATCTCTGATTAACAACGTAGTTGTAAATGAACCCCATTTGGTGTCCTAACGCACCTTTAAAAATCGTTAGGTGGCGACTCTCAAAAACACAAACCCCTTTCCCAAATGGAAAGAGTTGTCCCAACCAAATGTCATAAACCCGATCTCCGTGAGGAAAGAGGGGGCACGGCACTACTTTCGTTTTCATCTTCATCATCGGAAGAGGCATATATCCTGGAATCGTTTTCGTACATCTTTATTTGAGCTAGATATGCCTGGAATCATCTTCGTGCATCTTTGTTTGAGCTATCTCCTCAGTAAAGTCTAATCCTAGAGCATGAATCTCCTCAAGGCTCTCTCTTAGAGATTAGAACTTAGCCAGCTCAATAGTCCATTGCGCTCGACCAGTGGCCTCCCTCAGTTGTGCTTGAGCAGCCTCGACATCAGCCAGATATATGGCTATCGACTTGTCTGCTTGGGCCTTTGCCTTTTCAGCCTCAGTTTGGTCCTTAACGAGTTCAGCCTCGAGTTCCTCGATCCTCTTGGCCTAAATCGACCACTTCTCCCTAGCACTCCGAAGTTGGACTTCCGCCGATGACAGTTGAGCCAAGTCAGTCTTTTTCTCCGTAGCAAAGCGGTCCATGCCTTGCTTCCACCTATGGCAGTCAGCCTTAACTTGATCTACCTCCCCCCAGAATAGCTCGATCTTCTCAATTTTTTGCTGCAACTATGACATTGAAATGTTAGCTTCCAACATTGGATCGAGCCCGTATTTTTTTAAAAGAATAGTTACCTGCTCGTTCAGCCCGGTTCCTCCTTACGGGCCCTAGCCAAGTAAGCTCGGAGGTCCCTGAGCTCCTCATCCTTCTGTCCACAAAGGATATTAAGAGCATTTCTCTCCTCCGAAAGCCTCTGAAGATCGGCCTCACATTGGCTTAAGTCAGCTCGAGACTTGGAGAAAGCCTGCATGAGAAAAAATTGGAAGTTAGACAGAAAGAAGGAAAAATGAAAGAAAATTACATCAGCAAAATTAGTACTTACTTGGCTCAGAAGGCGTTGGGCCTCCTCGAAGAGTGTAGATGCATCATTGAGGTCAGAGGCATCATCGACTCCGGTAAAATAATCCCGAAAGGGATCCTCTTCACAAGGGACTCCGCCTATATCAGGGGTCCTTATAGCCCGAGCATGCTTTATGGCCTCCTCAGAGAAAGCCGGTAGATAGGGTGAGTGACCTACTGTCACATCCCCGAGCGAGTCGCTCGGGGCACTCTGTTCAGCGTTGAGGGTCTCGGGACCAGCCCCCTCTAGTATAATTGTTGTTGGATGAGGGATAATATCGACCTCAGGCAATTCGGGGACTTTGCCCAAATATTTATTTGAAGTCTCTTCATCACGAGGCTGGGTCTCGACAACCGCCTCCGACTTCGAGGGCTTGGCAGTCTCGACGGTCTTCCTTACTCGAGTTACAAGTGCCGAGTCACAACCCTCATTTTCTTCTTCTTCTTCTTCTCTCAGCTTTTGGATTGACTCTACAGTCAGAGGGATAACATTCCCCCTGCGTCTTTGTGCTGGAGCCTTTTTTGGTTTAGGGTCCTCGAGTGTCAAGACTCTCTTCCTCTTATTATCTTTCCCCTGCTTCGGAGCCGGGGTCATAACTTCTTCGTCACCGCTCGGAGGCCTCAAGACTGCGTCTTTATTCAGGCCTGCACAAAAAGAGACTAAGTAAGAAAAGGAAATGCAACCAACACCTCGAAAACAAGGAGAGGGAAACTCATCATGGTTTTTTGCTTCCCATTTGCCTTTTGCCAAGTCGCGCCAACAACGCTCAACATAGGAGGAAGTCGAAGCTGATTTTCGAACCCAGTCCTCGAGGTCAGGGACTGCCCGAGGCATCCAAGCAGTCGCATCACGATAAAAGAAGATGTTAAATGAAGTAAAAAATAGAAACATGGAAACTAACGAGTAAACTGTTACTTACGCTCTGGGTTCCATTTCTTAGTAAATGGCATTTTCTCTTTCGGGATGAGGCCACAGGTCCTTATCCGAACAAACCGACTCATCCACCCCCGGTCCTTGTCCTCGTTGATACTCGAGAACAACGCGTTGGTCGCTCGACGTTGCAGTTTGATCAACCCTCAAAATATTCGGGGGCGGTATAACCTAATGAGGTGGTTGAGGGTGAACGCCAACCCCTCAATTTTGCTGGCATGATCACGATGCACCAGAAAGAAGGCTGAACTTGGCCAAGGGTTACTTGGAATCTTTTGAAGAAGTCTATAATAACTGGGTCGAGGGGACCAACGTGAAAGGGTAAGTGTAAACACTTAGAAACCCTTCTACGTGGGTAGTAATGCTTTCGTCGGGAGAAAGGATCTCTACAACTTTGTCCCCCCAGTTGCAATCCCTTTTTACGCCCTCGAGATATCCCACTATTACCGAACAGATATATCTCGATACGTGCTCACATCGGCGGGAACCAATGGAGGGTTCTCGACTTTGAAGTCGGACTTTAAAACACACATGCCGGGAACATACTCCCCTAGGAGCGTCTTTGCCGGAGTTTTATCACTGGCCGGCCGGGAAGAAGAACAGGAGGATTTTTCCTTTTGTGGAACGATTTTGGATATTTTCACCATTATATGAGTATAGGAAAATAGTAAGTTCTGGTGGTTCGAAACTAGCGGAGATAGCCTAAGGAGTGAAGAAAGAGAGGAGATTGAGAGAGTTGAAGTCTTAGATGAAGATGAAAGTAAAAATTTGATTCAACAAAATAAGCCATATTTATAGATTTACGGTGACGGTTCGACGGCACTAGTGGCCGACCGCTTACTGACGCGCATTAATGGTTTGGGGAACTGAACCGACGGGACGTTTCAGTCACTTTCATCGCTTACGTCATGAGGATGGCATCACTGTCTACCGAGGTCATAGGAAAATCGAGGCTCAAATCGTTTCTTATTATTATATTCTAAGAAACGAGGGGACTATCTGTATACGATAGAAATCAGGGCTACCCGATTTCACTATTTGATCGAGATTGGTACGTTGCATCGAAGAGCTGAGACATTGAGTCCGAACTCGAAGCCTCTCTCCAGATCGAGGCTGATATCAATCGAGGCCAGAAGAGATAGACTTCGAATAATATCGAGATAGCTTTGTAACGGAAGGAGCGAGATATCCGTGATTGATTGAGGATCGTGACGTGAATCTCGGGATGTATCAAATCTATAGCGGTTAATCAGTTGTTTATAGGATTTCCTACTGTAATTAAAACTATACCTTAATTAGAATTCCTCTACTATATAAAGAGGAATTCCATTCATTTGTAATCATCATTATTCACTGAGAAAAGACTATACAATTGAATCTTTCTTGCTTATTGCTTTACTTATAGTTCAACTGAACCGTTCATCCTTTATTGCTCTTACACTACCACCTCGAGATCACTTCAATTCGAGGTCAAGGTTAGCTTATACACTGGTTTGGTTTATTTTATAGTTCAATTCAGTCATTTATTTTCTCGTTTATTAATTGGTATTTGACGAAATTATGTATCCTTAAAACCACAATACAAGTTTAATTGTTATCCAAATTTTAGGGTAAACAAATACTCATTACAAATATAATTTAATATTATACTATATATTATTTGTATTGATTGATATGGAATACACGTGCAACGTATATGTCAAGATACTAGTAATAAAATATACGTGGAGATATGTATTATGTATTTATTGATATGATGTAACTATCAATTGAGTGTAAGTTTTTATTGTTGTTTACTCTCCCCATTTTTTCTCATTAACAGATGGACCCCTTTCCTTTCCCATAATTTCTACTTGTCGCAAAATGTATCGTCTTTACCCCCTTCATTTTTTTTTCTCCCAATAATTCGTGTGCTTATTAGTCATTATCAATTAGAACGTTACACGCATGTTTGTTTGCTTGGTGCAATGGGCAGGCTTCCGTAGTTCGAAAGCAAGTGTTAGAAACGAGGTCAAATAAAAAGCAAAACACAAAAAAGAAACAAATGAGAAAAATGTACTTTTCTTTTCGTTTATTAAATTTTGTTGAGTGTTGGAAAGGCCTGGTTATAAGGAAAAGGAATAATAAAGGGAAACAATGGATGAGTTATTCCTTTTTTTTTTTTTGGTTGCTACAGAGGAACAATTCATCAACATCCAGTTATTTTACAAGTGGGGTCAGGCAGGAATAGTGTGTACTTAAATTTTATTAAGTAAGAATATGTCCTACTATAATTTAAGTAATGGACAAATTCTGAACTAATTTCATATATAATCACTTAAATTCACAAATTATAATAGTAAAAATCACATGCATAACTATTTTTATCACATCAAAATATATTAACACAGTAGTCAAACAAAGCAGAAGACATCCACTGCCTGAATCGTGTATTTAAATGGGTAAGTGCACTTACCTTCCAAACATAAAAGCATGAAAAGTTATCCATCCTCACCCCATAGAGTAATATTACTCCTTTTATCGTCGCCAAAGGTTATGGTTGAATGGGTAACATCTCTCTGTCCTTAATCAGAAGTTTCTATTCAAATTTTAAATGTGAAAAATGATCTTCACAGGAGCACTTTTCCCGTTAGTGGACAAATACAGATTGGTCGGGATTTCAAAGCGAATATCAAAAAGAGAATTAACCCAAATAGAGACATTGGTTTTGTTTGACCGAAAAATGATAATCTTTAGTTAAACTAATTAATTGATTATTAAGAAGAGTCAATCTTAGTTAGAGCTAATAACCCCGGATCTTAGATGAATAATATGTCCACTAACATAGTAGAATAAAAATGTTATCATAAATGTGTCCAGATGTAGTAGTATGTAAGAAGATCAAGTATTAAATAATATTAAATGACAATAAATGTAAATAGGGAGGAAGATTCATCAAATATTGAAAATGGTGAAGGATTCCTTTCTCTGACAATGATTAATGACAAGAATATGAGAGTTTGTGCACTTTCTTGGATCTGATGGAAATGACAATAGATAATCCACAAAAAGGTTGAATCTCTTCAAAAAGTAGTTCTTTGTATTTATCGTAAGAGTTTATCCTTTTACAAGTGTTCTTATAATATAGAATATTACATGCCCTTTTTCCTGATCTTTCCTCAAATTTATACGAAACATTCCCAAAGAACCCTAGGGTACAATCAGAGGGAACATTCAACATAATATTCCTTCCAAAGGAACCAATAAAAAATTAACCGTTATTCCTAACTTCGCTACTCGACCTCGACAGTGATTAGTTGCAAGGCTGCTCGGTTCGTCTGTTCGTTGGTCGATCTCGACCACTCCACTCGTAGGGGCTTACAAACAGCTCATAACGTCCTTTTCTTCATGTCTTAATCCTCAATCTGATTTTGACCCATACAGTTAGTCTCTCCACTTATCGAGGTCACCTTTTAGTCGGCCTCTTTAAGCGTACTTCGTAGGTCGTTAGTGTGAAATTCAGATGGAGGGAAAAAATGGGCAGGGTCTCGCACGAGATGGTGACGTGGCACCCTAGGAACCATAACTCATCGTGATGTCACAGCCGCACGCATCATTATTACACGTCTTTCCGAGGCGCCACATTGCTTCCCGTGTCTCTAGCATTTCGATTCTCGTGCACCTGACAGTTGTGGTTCTCGATTCGAGTGTCTGCTCTCTATAAATAAGGGAAGAGAGATCTGAGTTACCCTTTCCATTTTCTGAATTCTGAGATTTTACTCTTCTCCTTCTTCTTGTGTTCTTGCCCTAATTGCCTTCATCCTTCGCACTTTCCGGTTTCGGTGATCTTTGCAGTTTCTGCCTCCCTTCGAGACTGTGTTCTCAACACTTACCATTAATCAAAGATGGCCACCACTTCCCATGCTTCTGGTGTGGCGTCTGAACCAAGGCCATTATCAGTAAGGATTCCTCCTCATGAAGATAATGTTGCTGCCATTACCAAAGACGATAACTTTCCAATCGTGGAGGAAATCATTCCTCGCAACGATAAAGCTAAGTCAGATTTCTGACAATCGGCTACAGAGGAACTTGAACCTGTGCTTTCTGAACTGGACATGACCGCTTTAGCCGAACTTAGAGCTAAATATAATATTCCAGCCCATATCGACTTGGTCCTGGATGGTAGTGACGTAGTCCATATCCACCGTCCTAGGTACTGCGCCTTTTATGCGTACCCGTTACGGGTGGGATACTCTCTTCCTCTTCTCCCACTGGCAAAGGAATTCTGCCGATATTACAAAATCTGCTTTGCCCAGCTCTCCCCATACATTTACAAACTCTTTCTAATGCTGACGAAGTATGCGGAGCTGGCCAACCGTGGGGTGTCTATTCACCATTTGTTACACCTCTTCGCGCCGAACTTCCTTAGAGGCACGATGTTGCTTCTTCACCATATTGGAAGAAAAGGTTTGGTCGTGAAGATGGATGATAGGGCCAATCACCTTTTTTGGTTCCACTTCTTCTATGTCAAGACCGAGTATGTAGTGGCGAACCCCAACGGATTTCCTGAGACGTTGAACTTTGCCCGTAAATGTCCTTTATTAGCTGATTGCATGTTTTGTTTTATTTTGTCAATGACCTAATCACTCCCCTTCTTCTCTTTTGCAGCCAATAAAGAGCCTCCTATATTGGTCGCAGATATTCGGTACTAGGTGAGCCAAATTTTACCCCATACGGTGAGAATTCGTGAATGGTCGTCATTTCATAAGAAATTCGAATGTAAACCTTTTGTGACTGGTAAGTCATTTGTTTAGATCTTCTGTCGTTTTCACATTCATGTTGTTTTATTTTTCTCCCTTAGTTAAATTTTTCTCTGTTGTCAGGTCGGAATGTCTCAAAGAAGACGAAGGCTGCTACCCCCGCCTTCCGTCAATCGGGTGCCTCCGCGGGGTCGTTGCTCGCAGCAGCCGTAGGAGAGCCTGCTCAAACTGTTGTTCCTTCCCAAAATTCAGCCCCGTGCGGACCTAGCCACCGAACAACGGCTCCATTGACGGGGAATTCAACTTTCCCTATTCTGCACTTGGTGGACGAGTCATAACCGAGCGAGAAGGAAGCAGTTCCGTTAAAAAGGCGGAGGATAGAGGTTGGCGGCGAGACTGTGGGAACTGAAGGGTTAACAGGGGGTGATCCCGACCAAGCCACGGCTGCGTCCGAGGGAAGCGTGTCCTTAGACGCTGAGATTTTGCCCCCTTTGGAAAATATATAAATAGATGATATGCCCGACACCGTTGTGGAAAGAGGAGATCGAGCTGAGGTAGCTAAGGTCATTCCGGCGAGTGATCCATCGCCGTCGGGGAAAGCCGACATCCGTTTCTCTGCCGAGGTGAGGGGAAAAAGCATAGCTGTAGATGGTTATGAGTCCGGTTCTGACATCGACCCCGAGGAGGTTCGAATGTATAGTGAAGGGTTCACTCGGGTGGAGGTGAGAACAGAGGGGACTACTCGTAACATAGTCATTCCCCTCGATCTGGATTTGATGAAGCATACGGAGAACGTGGTCCCTGATTTGGGTCCACTTTATTCCTGTGTCGAGGATAGGACGTTACAAATGTTCAATGACTCCGCTTTATCGTTGGGCATATTTGCGATGGCTTTGCGGGTATGTATTCAAATTGCTTCTATTTACGTCCTCTTTGTTTTTCTTTTATTTTTACTAACTTCTTCCTCCTGTTTTCTCTTTGCTAGACCCTTATTTTGGAGATCGAGTGTGCCCGTCAGGAGGAGAGAAGGAGGGCTATCTTTAAAAGGATGGAGACTAAGTACCGCGAGTACCACGCCAAACATCGTGAGCTATGCCTCCGGTTTGGCGCAGATGGAAATTTCCAAACTCTTCGAGACGAGCTGAAGGAGAAGGACAAAGAACTCGTGAGGTTCATCCGCAGATGCAGTGAACTTGAGGGGGCGCACAGTGTCAAGGAGGATGAGCTCGAGGTGAGCAGGGGGTCGCGACAGAATGCGCCGATATTTAGGCTCAAGTGGCGTCTCTTCGGGCTGAACTTGAGCAGAGTTCGACCCAGTCTAGTGAATTGAGTGACGAGCTGGTTGAAATGACATCAGAGTTGGGCAAGGCCTAGGAGACCAGGAAAGCAGCTTTGACAAGAGTGGCGGCGACGGAGGAGGTCATTCGTGTCCTTTGAGCTGAAGGGAAAGTGAGGAGGAGGCGGTCGTGCTCAGGGAGGCCATGCTCGATGAGTGGACTGGCGGGCTTGAGGGAGAGGTTCGAATTTCACTAATCAGGTCACTGCTCTTGAGGCCGAAAGGGCGCAGATGCTAGCTCGTCCATCTTCCTCTCATACTTCTACCTTTTCTGACGTGTCGTAGGACTCGTACGAGATGTGGATCCATGCTGAGACCCAGTTAGACATATTTAGGGACTTGATGGTGGCATGGAAAGTTACCGAAGTTGATTTTGAGGGTGCTCGTGGCAAGGCGTGTGAAGCTCGAGTTGCCTACGGTTATGATCCTGCTACGCTGAGGGCAGATAATGGCGAGGATGAATTGGACGTGATTGAGCAGGGTGCTTGGTATGATGACGAGTAATTGGATGGTGAAGATGGAGATAGTGGGGATGACGCGGAGTTATACCTTGTAATTTGTCTTGTTTTTGTGGGCGTCTTTCTGGCTTTTGTAAGATATTTTTTGGAATGGAATGTTATTTTTGCTGTACGTTTTTGAGTCTTCTGTTTTTTCTTTGGATGTTTTCTTCAAGTGATTGCTTTGATTAGAAGAACTGTGTCGGTGTGTGCTAGCTTGATCATGGTCGAGTATATATTTGATTGAATTTGGGTAAAGTCCCATGTCGCCATAGTTAACTCAAACAAGGTTAACTGTAAATCGAATTCAAGCGAGGTCGAATATAACTCTTAATTTGTTCGAGTGAGGTCGAATGTGTGTTTATTCGAGCGAGGTCGATCGTTACTCTTTATTAATTAGAACGAGGTCGAATGTGAGTTAATTCGAGCGAGATCGAATATGAGTTAATTCGAGCGAGGTCGAATGTGAGTTAATTCGAGTGAGGTCGAATGTTCCTCGTAATTAATTTGAACGCGGTCGAATGTGAGTTAATTCGAGCGAGGTCAAATGTTAATTAATTCGAACGAGGTCAAATGTGAGTTAATTAGAGTGAGGTCGAATGTTAACTAATTCAAACGAGGTCGAATATGAGCTAATTCAAACGAGGTCGAATGTTACTCGTTAATTAATTCGAACGAGGTCGAATGTGAGTTAATTCGAGTGAGGTCAAACATTACTCGTTAATTAATTTGAACAAGGTCAAATGTGAGTTAATTCGAACGAGGTCGAATGTGAGTGCCTTAATTGGTGTAGTGTTAAACGTGGTGGAGACAGGTGAACATCATGTGTTTGCATACTTTTGCTTGCATATATATACATTGGAGAAGTTTACATCTTTTTGTTTTTCGAACTGGCGTTCCAGTCCCAACCTATCTAGTCCCTTCATTAGTTGACCTGGAGAAGTATTTGAGGGGTCGAGCAATGAATCTTGTACTTAAATTCGAAATGCCCTCTCCGCCGCCTCATTAAAAACCTCCCCGAGAAAACCCAATTGGGAAAAAACTTAGGTGAGGGAAAAAGAGTAAGGCTCGGAGAACATCTTTATTTAGAAGTTGAAGTACTTGAGGTGGGCGAGGTTGCAATTGTTTGATAGTAATTTTCCTTCCATTGTTTCTAACTGGAACGACCCTTTTCTTGCTGCCGCCATAATTTTGTACAGGCCGTCCTAATTAGTCTCTAGTTTTCCTTCCCGCGGATCCTTGCTTGCCTATGTTTTGGCTTTGAGTACATAATCCCTGACTTTGAGCGGTCTGACTTTGGATTTTTTTGTTATAGTATTGTTTTGCTTGTTGTTTATGGGCTACCATTCTTACGTAAGCCATGTCTCATCGTTTTTCGGCCTCATCGAGGTCTTGCCTCCTGCTTTCGTCGTTGCTCGGCCCGCTCTCATGTGAGTACCTTAGACTTGGTTCTCCGACCTTGACCGGTATCACTGTGTCAGTCCCGTAGACTAATGAGTACGGTGTTCCTCATGTTCTTATCTTCGAAGTTGTGTGGTATGACCATAGAACTTCCGGCAGTAACTCCGGCCATAGTCCTTTGGTGTTCTCGAGTTTCTTCTTCATAATATTCAATATTAACTTGTTACAAGATTCCTCTTGTCCGTTGCATGGGGGATGATATGGCGTGGAGAGTGTTCTTTGGATATGCCATTTCTTGAAGAACTCGACGATATTCTTTCCTGGGAGGGTGCCGACAAAATCTATTCCCCATCTGATGAAGGGCCAGGGCGAGGTGAATGAGTGGAGGTGCTCGCCCGCTTGGTGGATCATGGGGGCGTATCTTTGGCATGGTTCGCATTTTTTAACGAAGTCAGCAACTTCCTTTTTCATTGTGGGCCAGTAGTAGCCTTCTCGTATGAGGCATCTGACTAGAGCTCGATTACCAATATGAGCTCCGCAATGACCTTAGTGGACTTTTTCTAGGACGCGCCGTGTCTGGTTTGGTCCTAAGCATTTTCCTAAGGGGCAACCATACGACTTTTTGTATAGGTCGTTATTGATAACGCTATACCTGGTTGCCTGCATTCGAAGCTTTTTGGCTTCTATTTTGTTGTTTGGAAGCACGACGTCCTTCAAGTATGTGACAATACGATGGCGCCAGTCCCAAGTTAGATTAATAGTGCGTACCTCGATTTGATCGATCAACGAGTGGAGGTGAGTAACTATATTCCCTTCTCTGGTTATGCTTTTAGTGGCTACCGCTAGTTTGGAAAGGCCATCTGCTTCGATGTTCTCTTCTCAGGGACTTTGGTCGAGCTGACATTCCTCGAACTGAGTTAACAACTTGCAAATATCAGCCTGGTATTTCTATATCCTTTGTTCCTTGATTTGGAAAGTCCATGTGACTTGATTGACGACGAGCTGTGAGTCGCAGCGTAGGACTACTCGTTTTGCTCCGTATTTGTGTGCTAATTTTAATCCTGCAGTCACGGCCTCATACTCGGCCTCATTGTTAGTCATATCAGGGCATATTATGGATTAGCCAATTACTTCGCCTGTTGGGACCTCGGGCACGAGTCCCAGTCCGGATCCCGAAGGGTTAGAGGTGCCATCAGTATACAGAACCCATAGGTCGTATATTTTGGGGGAAGGGACGTCAACTTCCTTTTTGACTTCGGGCATTATTTTTGCGATGAAGTCGGCAAGCACTTGCGACTTTATCGTTGTTCGCGGCTGATAGGTTATATCATGCTCGCCCAATTCTATGGCCCATTTGGCCAGTCTACTCGACAATTCGAGTTTGTGTAGGATACTTCTTAGAGGAAAGGTCGTGACCACTGAAATGGGGTGGCACTGGAAATAGGGTCTAAGCTTTCGTGAAGCTACAACCAAATCCAGGGCCAGCTTCTCGAGGTGGGGGTACCTTATTTCAGTGTCGACCAAAGTTTTGCTAATATAGTATATTGGAGATTGCGTACCTTTATTTTCTCGGACCACGACCGCACTTACCGCCACATCGGACATGGCCAGGTAAATGAGGAGACGTTCCGCAGGTTCTGCCTTGGCAAGAAGCGGGGGTGAAGATAGGTATGCCTTTAGTTGCTTCAATGAGTCAACTTACTCGGAGCTCCATTGGAGTCCATTATCTTTTTTGAGCACGCCAAAAGATTTGTGCCACCTATCGAAGGACCGTGAGATGAATCTTAATAGGGTAGCTATACGGCCGGTCAGTTTTTACACCTGCTTCTAGCTGGTTAGGCTCTCTGGTGTTCCTTCTATAGCTTTGATTTGGTCGGGGTTGACCTCAATGCCTCGTTGTGATACTAAGAAGCCAAGGAACTTTCCTGAGGTTACACCGAAGGCGCATTTCTCGGGGTTCAATTTTATGCCATACCATCTGAGTATGTCGAAGGCTTCCATCAAGTGGTCGATGTGGTCTTCTTTTCTTTTCAACTTAACCAGCATGTCGTCTATGTAGACTTCCATGGTTTTTTCGAGCTGGTTTTTGAACATTTTGGTCACCAACCTCTGATATGTCGCCCCTGCGTTTTTCAATCTGAACGGCATCACCCTGTAGCAGTACGTCCCTTGGTGGGTGATGAAAGGGGTCTTTCCTGATCTTCTTTCTCCATGGGGATCTAGTTGTAACCCGAGTAGGCATCTAGGAAACATAGTAGCACATGCCCCGGCGTTGCGTCGATGAGCTGGTCAATATGGAACAGTGGGAATGAGTCTTTCGGGCATGCTTTGTTCAGATCTGTGAAGTCTACGCACATCCGCCATTTCCTATTCTTCTATTTAACCATGACCACGTTGGTGACCCATTGGGGGTATTTCGACTCTCTGATAGAACCGTTTTCTAGCAATTTTTTGACCTCCTCGCAGACAACATCATTTATTGCGAAATTGAATTTTCTCCTAACTTGCCGTACTAGGGGGTAGAACGGGTAGACATTCAATTTATGTTCGCTATCTCCTTCGGGATCCCTGGAATATCTGCATGGGAAAAAGAAAACACGACTTCATTGTTAGCTAAAAATTGACGAAATTTACTTGGTTATTAGAGCTTGTGGCCAATGTAGGCCTTTTGCTATGGTCGTCTTTATTGAGTTGCACGGGGTCAAGGTCCTCCATGGTTGATCCTGTGGCCTCTATGATTTTGGGATCCTTGATGACATATTTCGCTTCGACACCACTTGACCTCGACCTTGTTAATTGCTATGCCTTTTCGCCTTTGTCCCTCAATTGTTGGGTGTATGTGCAGTCTTGGGCGATGCAGTAGCATTCTTGGATCGTGCGTTGTTCGCCACGAATGCTGAATACTCCTTACAGGGTGGGAAATTTGACGACTTGATATAAGCTGGAAGGGATGTCCTTCATGGCGTGTATCCAAGGCGGACCTATGATGGCGTGGTATGTCGTGTCTTGATCCATAATATAGAACGTAGTCTCCAACGTAACACCACCGGCCAGGATGGGTAGCATGATTTCTCCAGACGTCCTCTCAACTACATTGTTAAAACATGCTAGTGTGATGCAATGCGGCACTATTCTCCTCATTTGTGTAAGAACTCGAGGGTGAATAATACACGCGCCACTTCCGTCGTCGACCATAATACGCTTTACGTCAGTATCCGAATACGTAAAGTAATAAAAAGAGCGAAATAGTGAGGAAAGGTCAAACTGTGGGTATCCGATTTGTCAAAGATGATACTTTCTTCGAGATCGTCATACCGCTCATGAGTGATTGATTGTTTCAGCTTGTGGGTGGCTGTGAATTTTACGCCGTTTATTGAAGCGCCATTGCCTCCTCCGGTGATAATTTGGATGGTACGAGATGGGGAGGGTGGTTTTGGTGGACCCTGATGTTGTTCGCGTCCTCGAGCGAAATTTTCCGTTCCTCGGTCGCTCAACAGTTCTTTCAAATGTCCCTGGTGAAGCATGATCACGACCTCTTGCCTTAAGGCGATGCAATCCATGGTTTTTTGACTTCGTTCCTGATGGAATTCACATAGGGCATTTGACTTTCTGGTGTTTGGGTCGGACTTCATCTTTTGCTGCCACTTCACTTTTGGGCCGAGCTTTTCCGGGGCGTAGACTATTTCTGAAGAGGAAACACAGAAATTTTGAGCAGATAATAATTGAGGCATACCTCTTTCTCTTCGGTGAGTGCCTTCTTGCGGCCCGGATGGGCCATCGCCGTGACGAGGAGATTGTATGACGGCGACTCTGACATATGGTTGGTGCCTTTCACGGTTGGGGCGTGGGCCTACATGGTCCCTTTTATTTTTGTTTCTGCGATCTTTCCTTGACTCCATTTGGACTGAGGTCAACTGTTGGGTTGTCCGTTGGGGTTGTCCTCGTCAGCTCGTACCTCGGCGCAGTAGGCGTTGTGTATCTCGTCCCAAGTGGTTGGGCTGGGTACTTCATAAGTTGGCTTAGCAATTTTCTGGTCGCCCGCGAACTGCTCCTGTTTAACCCGTTTTGGAAAGCTGTTACTGCCATCCCCTCTGATACATTTGGAAGAGTCATTCTCACACGGTTGAATCGGGCGAGGAAGTCCCTTAGTCCTTCGCCGAGTGACTGTTTAATGGCGAATATGTCGTTCACCCTCGCCTCTGTTTTCTTAGCTCTGGAATTAGCATTGACAAACTTGTCGGCCATCTTCTGGAACGTTTTTATGGAGTGAGACATTAACTGTGAGTACCAAGTTAGTGCTCCCCCGGTGAGGATTTCACCGAACTTCTTCAACAATATGGAAGACATATGTTCTTTGGCGAGGTCGTTTCCTTTCATTGCGGTTACATAGTGGGTCACATGATCCTCAGGGTCCGTCGTACCGACATATATTTTCAAATATGGCAGAAATTTGAAGGTTTTAGGTATGGCGTGTGGTGCAGCTTTGTCACTGTATGGTTATTCAACGAACCGACAGGCGTCCCGTTTTGGTAAAAGCTTTGGGACGCCCAGCATTTTATCTACCCTTTCTTGGTGCTCTTTCATTTGGTTGCGGAGCATTTTGTTCTCGTTCTCCATCTCCTCCATCTTTCTCAAAATGGTTATGAAGGTGTCTCTACCTGCATCATTAACGTTGTGAGTGATACCTGTTACAGGGGGAAGGTTGTGCTTCTCATCTGTCGCTGGTGCGACGCAAACTCTCGCATCTTCCCTGTTCGTCATTTGGGTGGGTTTGTTGAGTATATTGGTCAACGTGCCTGTTAACCACATTTCGAGTAAATTTTTCACTACTGGTGGTGCCTCTTCCTTTGTGGACGTAGAGGCCCCTTTTCCATGTGAGATTTTGACGCTGCCGTGAGGGAGGGGTGAACCACTCCGCCTAGGGGAGGCGTTTGGCGTCACGTTCTCCTCGTCTATTCCAGTGACCTCATTGATGGTGTTTAGGAGGTTGGTAGTAAGACCGGCTACTGCTTTCATTCTTTCCTCTCCATTACCTGTCATGTTAGACTATGCACGCGGGAAAAGATGAGATCTTGTTTTGTTTTTTCTTTTAGATCTAGAAGAAACTAAAACTTTGACTAGGAAGTCCCCACAGACGGTGCCAAATTGTTTGACCAAAAAATGATAATCCTTGGTTAAACTAATTAATTGGTTATTAAGAAGAGTCAATCCTAGTTAGAGCTAATAACCCCAGATCTTAGATGAATAATATGAACAGTAACATAGTAGAATAAAAGTATTATCAATAAATGTGTCCAGATGTAGTAGTATGTAAGAAGATCAAGTATTAAATAATATTAAATGACAATAAATGTAAATAGGGAGGAAGATTCACCCAATATTGAAGAAGGTGGAGGATTCCTTTCTCCGACAATGATTAATGACAAGAATATGAGAGAATATCGTGCACTTTCTTGGATCTGAGGGAAATGACAATAGATAATCCACAAAAGATTGAATCTCTTCAAAAAGTAGTTCTTTGTATTTATCGTGAGAGCTTATCCTTTTACAAGTGTTCTTATCATATAGAATATTACATGCCTCTTTTCCTCATCTTTCCTCCTATTTATATGGGACATTCCCAAAGAACCCTAGGGTATAGTCAGAGGGAGTATTCAACAAAATATTCTTTTCAAAGGTACTAGTACAAAATTAACCGTTATTCCTAACTTCGCTACTCGACCTCGGCAGTGATTAGTCGCTAGGCTGCTCGGTTCGTATGTTCGTTGGTCGACCTCGACCACTCCATTCGTAGGGGCTTACAAACAACTCATAACGTCCTTTCCTTCATATCTTAATCCTCAATCTGATTTTGACCCATACAGGTTTTTCTGTACGGGGCTGACAATCTCGTCTAGCGTAAGGAGGGGTTCTCAGTTGGCGGATAGTAACTACACGGACATTGGTTGCTTAGCCTTATGTCGCCCTTCCAAGAAATCTCAGGAAGGCGCCGCGTAACAGTTGGTATCAGAGCCTGCGCGCGCGGTGGCATCTGCCTGCGGCTGGGCGCCGACGAGGGCTATCGATGGGACGACATAGGCACAAGTGCGCTTGTCACTTGGCGCGACCAAGACCACGGGGCAATTATGGCGCTAGGCGTTTGGAGACTTGCCAGGACGCCCCGAGCGCGTCCATGGGTCATGGGGCATGACTGGAAAGCAGGAAAAAAAAACATTTTATTCGGGTGAAGTGACAAGTGTAGAACTTGTATACTCCCTGAGTAGATTTACGATAAGTATCAGGCATTGGAGTTAAAATTGGAACTGTGGGAGAGGCAAAGCTAAATAAACTATGTCCACGTACAGATACAATGGTGCTTTAGCCTTTTTAAGTTTTGGCCGTATTATAATTTTAACCAGAGTTTTGACACATGGCCTCGTAGGCGAATTAACAAAGTCCAAATGAGTCAGTAACGTTGAGTTTAGACAAATGGGAACACCCAACAGACACTTTTCTGTAACTATTTTTGACTGCATTTTCCTTTTCCTCCTTTTGGGAACTCCCCTCCATTTATCTTCGTACACATTGTCTGTCTAGACCTATAATAATAACTTGTAAAAAGAAAATATTGGTATGCACTAATTTCGTACGAATAAATTTCAGCGCCGACCCTTCCTAACAAAAACGACGAACAAAGAGCACATGACACTGTCTCTTAATCCCAACCATTTTCCTTTCCCCTTTCCCCCACTTGAACTATTAAGTATCAATGACATTATTTTTGTTTCTTTTAATTTTTAATTGCATTATTTGGACAGTGGCCATTTTGTAAAATCTTGGCAGTTTCTGTTCCTTCCACCATATATACTGGTTCAATCTCTTCCCATTCTCCCAATCCTTACTCTTTCTTCTTGGTTAATTCCATTCTTTAGGGGTCTTTCTATGTTTTAACCTTGTAAAAGGACCTACATTGGCCATTTTTGTAACATTCATAGGTATAGCCAAAAGTAGTACAGATGTTCTGTTCCATGAGTACTACTCTGCTTCTTATTATTGGGCTGCTTCCTAATTTGGCATTTGCTAGTAGCCATAATTATGGTGAAGCACTTAGCAAAAGCTTTCTGTTTTACGAAGCTCAGAGATCTGGTTATCTTCCTCGTGACCAGAGAGTTCAATGGAGGGGTAATTCTGGTCTTCTTGACGGCAAGGCTAGTGGGGTAAGTTTCTCCTCTACATTTGTACTGTCAAACTCCTCTATACCAACCTTATTTGTACAGGATTTTGGTTGTTATAACGAATACAAATTGGCTCCATAAAAAACTGGAATGACAATTATATGACCATATTGTTATAGGGAGGTCTGACACAGTCAGGTCATTACCAATGTAGCTACTAATAAATCTTTATGATAAACATTAATGAGTAGAAAATATTTATATCTCAGTATATATAATTTAAATTTTTTGTAAAGTTGTTCACATTTCCTAGTTTTAGAATAAATATCCGATTAATTGTTGCAGGTGGATCTGGTAGGAGGATACTATGATGCAGGGGATAACGTGAAATTTGGTCTGCCAATGGCATTCACAGTTACAATGATGTCGTGGAGCATTATAGAATATGGGAAGCAAATGGGTGAAAGTGGAGAGCTTAGCAATGCTATGGATGCTGTTAAATGGGGCACTGATTACCTTCTTAAAGCTCACCCTGAACCAAATGTACTTTATGGAGAGGTAACTAATTCCTACTCGTGCAACTATTGTAACTAGGAGGTCACGGGTTCGAGCCGTGAAAACAGCCTCTTGCAGAAATGTAAAGCTGCGTACAATAAACCCTTGTGGTCCGGGCCTTTCCCGGACCCCACACATAGCAGCAACTTAGTGCATCAGGCTACCCTGCCACTGCTATTCCATTTTTACCAAATTAAATTTGGTGTGTTCCAAATGTCATTTTCAATGGTACAATAAAGGTGTACTTTTAAACGAAGATTATAGGCATAATTTTGACCATAGTAGTAAGTTCAATTGATGTGATATGTTTTGGATAATATATAGGTTGGAGATGGTACGACAGATCATTACTGTTGGCAAAGACCAGAGGACATGACCACTTCAAGAGCTGCTTACAGGATCGATCCAAGTCGCCCTGGATCTGATCTCGCTGGCGAGACAGCAGCCGCCATGGCGGCTGCTTCCATCGTCTTTCAAAACAGCAACCCTGCTTATGCCAAAGAGCTCCTCACTCATGCCTACCAGGTATTTACAAACTAAACAATTTAAATTTAAGAGTAACATAAAGTAGGAATGCATATTAAATAATCACTTTTAATTGAAATAAATTATTTAAAAGATTTTATATATTTATTGATTTGATATAAATATTAGTACAAAAATTTTTTTTTATATGGGCGGAGTTATTAGGCAGTTACGATTAGCTATGTTTTTTGTCAGGCTAGGTGTTGTCAGTGTAGTTTTGTGGTGAGGTGTCCTGTTCTTGCATTCATAATCCTAACCTCCAAGTAAAAGCTATATATGGAAATTTTATATAATTCTTTAGTTGGATCAAGTTAGCAGTCATGCTATTGTAACAAGTTAGCAGTCATGCTATCCTAACATCAGAATTGTTCACATAAATTGGAACGGCAGGAGTAGCATATAAGTTTAATCCCCGGCACTATTACTCTGCCTCCCCTTATTCTAGTTGTCCTCCGAGTTTCCTTAACAAGTGGTTACTGTTATTTTCAGCTATTCGAGTTTGCGGACAAATACAGGGGCAAGTATGATAGCAGCATTACTGTGGCCCAGAAGTACTACCGATCTGTCAGTGGATACGCAGTACGTGCTTGATTCTCTCTTTGTTTTGAATTGTTGTATATTTGGTCATTTCACACAATTTAACTACTAAGTTTCTTGGAAATTTGGATTTTAACAGGATGAATTACTGTGGGCCGCTGCCTGGCTGTACAAGGCATCTAACAAGCCATATTATTTGAACTACCTAGGGGAAAATGGGGATGCACTTGGTGGAACTGGTTGGTCCATGACTGAATTTGGTTGGGACGTTAAGTATGCTGGTGTCCAGACTCTTGCTGCTAAGGTCAATTCCCTTAAATCCATACTTTATTTCGTAATATAACCTCAATTATCAAGTTGTCCCGTTTATAAACTGTAAATTGGTCACGCCGAACATGCCTATAGATTTTTAGACCACACTCTGTGATTCTGTAATGCTTGTAAGCATAAGATGATTTGCAATCTAATTCAGCATATGACAGTATATTCTTTTACTACTGCAAATAATTAACCTATTTGTGTATATAATTGCAGTTCCTAATGCAAGGGAATGCTGGTAACCATGCACCTGTGTTTGAGAAGTACCAGGAAAAAGCTGAGAATTTTATGTGTGCATGTCTTGGAAAGGGTAACCAAAACATACACAAGAGTCCAGGAGGTCTCATTTTCAGGCAGAGATGGAACAATATGCAATTTGTTACAAGTGCTTCTTTCCTTGCCACTGTCTACTCTGACTATTTGGCTTCTGCTAGAAAATCCCTTAAGTGCTCATCTGCCACTGTCTCACCATCTGAGCTCCTCTCATTTGCCAAGTCACAGGTAAAGATGCATGCTAATACGATAAGAGGATTACTATCCCGTACTCTTTGGCCACAAATATATCTCATTATTTGCAAATACTGACGTAGTACTTCAGTATTTGCAACTTTAACTTCAACTAGATATCGTCCAAGCGCCTACTAGATATGCCTTGGTTAAATTCTTATGCATGTATTTTCTTTTTAGGTTGACTACATTCTTGGAGATAACCCAAGAGCCACAAGTTACATGGTGGGATATGGAAACAACTACCCAAGACAAGTTCACCATAGAGGTTCTTCCATTGTTTCTGTAAAGAAGGATCCTTCTTTTGTTAGCTGCCGTGGAGGTTATGCCACCTGGTTTAGTAGAAAGGCGAGCGATCCCAATCTTCTAGCTGGAGCCATTGTTGGTGGACCTGATGCCTATGATAACTTTGCTGATCAGAGAGACAACTATGAGCAAACTGAACCAGCCACCTACAACAATGCTCCTTTGATTGGTGTGTTAGCAAGACTTCATGGTGGTCAAAGTAAATATAGTCAGCTCCTTCCAGGTATTCTTGGTTAATTGACATTCTTTCTCACAATGCAAGTTAACCCCTCATTGTAGCCCAGGCAAATGTTGGGCGTAGGGGCAAAGCCACCTTTTGCTTATTGACCACCCTTTGTGAAATATTACGAAAAATTACATTGTGCATATAAGTAAAAAGTCTGATTTTGGATGTATATAACATATCGGAATTCTTTTTTTTTTTTACTTCTTTCAATTCTGGACATCCTTAGGGAAATTTCTGGCTTCGCCACTGGTTGGACGAGTTGGGCCACACGTTTATTGATTTGACCTGCTTTAATCTGCTCAAATTTGACTCCAACTCTCCCATTTGCTACTTTTATTTACAAGTAAGCTTTTGAAGCTGTTGGTAACATAGACTTCTCCTTTGCTACTTACAGTTGCTATCCCTCTGCCAAAGCCATATCCAGAGCAAAAAGTAACTCCAGCTCCAGGTACTTTAACTAGTTCATCATTTGACAGTGTTAAGTTAGAATTACTTGTGCAAATAAATTGTAGGCATAACAAAATTTGGAGAGAAATCTAAACTGGAATATATCTGCAGCTTCATCAACTGCTGACATTGCTATTGAACAAAAGGAAACAGCTTCATGGGTTCACAAGGGGAAAACTTACTACAGATACTCAGTAATAGTAACTAACAAATCTGCTATGACATTGAAGAATTTGAAACTCTCAATATCCCAACTCTATGGTTCTCTCTGGGGTCTTTCAAAATATGGTGACTCCTATGTATTTCCGGCCTGGATCAACTCATTACCAGCGGGAAAAAGCCTTGAGTTTGTGTACATTCACTCTGCTTCTCCTGCAACGGTCTCCATATCAAGCTACACTCTTGTCTGAAACTCAAAAGACGACTCGAATCTACAAAGAATGAATCATCAACTCTGGGGTCTTAATGTAAGAATTGTGCAGTTGTTTGTAAGTTTTCAACTTCTTGTTGGTTAGTAGTTTGAGTTATTAGGTGTTTAGCTATTGAAGTGTAGGTTAAATAAAGGCGGATATCTGGAGGAAGAAAGGAGCGAAGAGACGAATTAAAACAAGTGCTCATCCTCTTTCTTCTCCACTTCATTGTGTCACATTATTGCATAGTATTGAGAAAAGAGTGAGGAGTTGAGAAATTAAGAAGGTTGCTTCTCAATAGAAATGTGAAGTTGATCTTAATTTCCTTTGTAATTTATGAAACTTCAAGGTTTTCATATGTTTATATTTGTCCAAATATGCGTTCAATGGATAGTTACATTAGCATTATTGCCTTTTTTGAAAGTAGGGGGTGAATTGATTATTTTAAAAAACTTTTATCAGTAGTTGACTAGTTTACCAATTAGTCGACTAGAAATAAGAGCAGGATAATAGTAAATGCAGAAATAAAATGCAGGAATTAAAGACACCAAAATTTTTATATTGGTTCGGATTCAATGTGAACTAATCCAGCCCCATTAGGTTGCAAGGGTGTTCTCTTTCAGTGATCGATATTTCTTGAGTACAGAATGAATGGTGTAGCTTTATACCAACAACTTAGTCTCTATGTCTCTTTTCTTTTCTTGATACAATGCCTCGCCAATGTTTATCTCTCTTTCTTCTCTCACTAGTTACACAACAGATCTAAAAGAACTACAATGCTTGTTTGGAGTAGAATAAAAAGAGGGGAGATTGTTCGATCAAAGTATGTTCTTTTCATGTCCGGTACGTCTGTATATATACTTTCTATGAGGCCTTCAATAATCTTGAGAGATTGCAAACCCAAGAGAGTTGATCCTTGAAAGGAATCATAGATTGATTCTTTCCAATACTAAGGTTAAGCTCCTGTTAATCTTCCTTGATATATGGTTTTGACGAGCTTTCCATCAGTGGACATATCTTTGTAGTACTTGAGTCATATCTGTTGGATCCCTTGAATCTGGCTTTATTGATTTTCAGTGATTGCGTTTTCCTTTGATTTGGGACCTTCAAGTAATAGCTTCCGTTAATCTCTGATTGATTATCCTTGCTGGATCTCCGTTGTTTCTTCCTTTTTCATCGCTGAATACTTTTCCTTGTTAGCTTCCGTCAATCTCCAATTGATTGCTTCTGTCAATCTCTGATTGATTTATCTTGCCGATCTTCCTTTTGCATTGTTGATCTTGATTGTTTCCCCTAATCTATTCCTGACTGGTATTGCTTCTTGCTTCCCTTTAGTATATTTCTTGAGACTCTACACCAAATGTGATTATATTATTTTTATCATTGAAACTGATACTTAACATTTTTAACAGCTTGCAATAAAGCAGCTGGTACTCCTATGTTTTAGGTAGAGTACACAATTACCCTCACGACTAGAGGCGGAGTCAGAATTTTAATTTTATGGGTTCTGGATTTTAGAACGACAACATAGTGTTAATAACTAATTTCTAAATTTAATATTTATATTTATTTAATGAACTTATTGACACAAATACATCATTTGAGCAAATGATACTGAGTTCATTCGAATTCGTAGCGGGGCTACTAGCTCTGTCCTTGCTCAAGTCACGTCCAAAGTGGAATTATTATCAACATACCAGAACTTGACGTATTCAAAATTTTGAGGGCTGAACACTGGCCAAAACTGTATTACTTGATCCTGGATATCTCAAGGGTACACTCCCAGAGTCCTATGTGATCTTAAAAATTATGTCATCCAAGCTCATAAGCTATTTGATCATCGCTACTCCCACCTTGTCCCTCAATAACTTTATTCTTAATTTTATCCAACCTAGTATACTCACATATTCATTTCAACATCTTCATTTCCATTACTTTCATTTGCTGGACATGAGAGTTTTTGACTGCCCTACGAGTGAGCACGAAAAAGAATTAAAAAAGATAAACTACAAACAATAGTAGTTACATTTTATAAAACACTTACCAAATTGAATGGAGACGACTCTTGCAGAAGATAATCCCCTATCCTAAGATGTAAATGAAATATTAAATACTTCGAATACAAAAAAAGTAAAAATAAGGACTAGTTTAGAATAAAACCATATGTGTTATAAAACAATAAAGAATAAGAACAATATTGCAGAGAAAGAGAGAGAGGAAATTCTTATTGAATTTTGGGATGAATTACAATGGAAGAGGACCTCTCTATTTATAGGGAAAGAGTGACTTAACCACCAAGTAACAAACCCTAGAATCTCTCTAGAATATAGATATTCACCATAAATAGAATTCTATTTATAACACTACCCCTTGAATGTCTATTCGACAAATTATGTGCCTCATTAAAACCTTAACTAAAATAAACCCAATGGGAAAAAAATTCTAGAAAAGGAAAAAGAGTACACGTGTTTAGAAATGCACCTTTTGGTTGCCTCGTTAAAAATCTCGCAAGGAAAATCCAGTGGGACAAAACCTTGTAAGGGAAAAAGAGTGCAACGCGCATTAACTCCCCCTGATGAGAGCATCAATTCACATCCTTGAGCCTTCGCATCCCAATCTTGTGTATTAGCTTCTTGAAGCTTGACATCAGTAGAGATTTGGTGAACAAATCAGCCATATTATCACTTGAATGAATATGTTGCACCTTGAAATCATCATTCTTGTATATATATAATATCGTGGAATAGCCTTTTCAGTGTCTCCATAGAGGGAAAAACTTCCGCTATCACATTATCATGCTTATAGTTATAGCAAGATACATATATGCACAAATTGCACGTAGGATGTAGTACTTCATGACCAAGAATTATATATGCTTTAAACAATATCCTTCAAGAATTGTCATATAAGTCATATAATAGACTTTAATTAGATGTATATCAAGTTTTCATGTCATACTAGACAAATAAGATATCGAAAACTAATTGCACATATCAGTGACTTTATATTTTCAAGTGTTTGAACTGCAGGTCCAAATACTTGTCTTTCATATGAAACCAATTCTATACGAATTGTATCTCTTCTATTTGGCCAATATTTTTGTGTCAGTATTCGACAAACTTAAGATACTCATCTATACTTAGCGCTATGATAGATGTCGTCGACGAATATTTTATATCGGTTCCAATATTTTTTTTTCATAAAGACATAACATAGAGATCTGTTCATTTATATTTTCAGGTACCTGAACCTCTCTTGAGATTTTATGAAGTGTTATGTCATGTGATCTTCTAGATAACTTGCCTCCTTTATTATGATCATTTTGATCATTTGCTCATCTTCTTTATCAAGAAGTTTATTTGAAACCGATCTGTCTATATGCTTTAAGCGTGCTATAGACGTTGTCTTTCTAGGACTTATTCTAAATATGAGCATTTTCAGTGAGAATATAGTTACTTTCTTTGGGTTATCAAATGCGTCTGGCATGCTTTGTAATATATTGCAGATGAACTATCTTTTTATGAACTTTAAGTTCATATTATCTTATTCGAGGATCTAGATGGACAAATGATAATTCTTTCCACGTAGCTTTTTCTCAATTGTTTATCATGTCTCCCCCTCATGTTAGAAAAACTAACTTTCTTCCTCAATTTTGGGAATCCATCTTTGTCGTATTATGGTGTTAATCAAAATATACATCGCACATCAATAATAATAAGATGTAATTATTTGGTTACTGACCCTGAACCACTTGTGAGGGGAGAATGTAATATACTTTCGTATATAATGTATATCAAACTAATATAAACAACTTAGTTCTCATTAGTAATATTTTAGCTATTAAGTAGAGACACTCAATAAATCATTTTGCTAAACCAATTGTGATATAACCAACTTATCAAGATAAAGTCTTGAATAGAAAATCTGGAAATTATGCTCTAAATTAAATTATTGAGCAAGTTATCTCGCAAACAGCAGTTTGCGGGTTAATAATAATTGCACATGTAACCATCTCATAGATGCATCTTATGTGGTATACATGGTAGTGAATATGCCCATATTCACCTTTGATATTTCCAGCATTCATGGGACTCAATCCCAATTTTAGTTGGTCTATTAATTAATGAGAACAAGTGACATAAGATAATTCATAAAGAATTTTCTAGTTCTTTAATATTTACCCATGTGAATTCTCTTTTATTTTTGCACATCATACTTAAATTGATATGGCTAAACCAATTATGCCAACTGGATAAATTATCAATATTGATAAACTTCAAGTTTATACCATGANGTTCACTTTATTGTGGTATTCTTTTATTTGTATACTACAAACTGGAGAATAAAGCAGGTAACTTTAACATACATATTACCCCGCTAAAAGTTGTAGTAATAGAAGATATTAAATTTTTTTTCTTTATTTATAGTCTCAATATATTCAATCACGTTCACGAATACTTTAGAAACTCAATAAGTTTCTTTGAGACTTACCACAACACAATAAATTGACATGATAATCAATTGTATTCCTCCAAAATAGTAATAATTGGCTCTTCCAAAGCTCTCAATTAATCTTGTACTACCACATATTCATCAATATTCATATGGTGAATATCTCTTTCAAGGAGAAAGTTGTAAATTATGGTCATTGTCAAAATTATATGCAAGATCTGTTTCTTGCATTAGTGTTATCCTTTAATAATCACATTGCCAAAATAGTTTGGCGTACAATAGGTACGTGACCAATGATCATTCATGCCATAATAATGACATTATTTTCTTATATCATCTCAAACCTCCTTTTAGAGGTGAGTGTAATATATTCACTACCACTTGCATTTACATATTCTTCCAACAATGAATATGTATTCATAAATCAGATGTTGTCACATTCATATCATGAATGAACCATAATCATCTATATGTGCTTGACGAATTTCATGTCAAATTGATGACAAATATAACTTTCAAATAGTGAAAGATTATTTTGAGAATTCTTAATATTCCCATTATCATAATGATGACGATTATAATTTCGTCTATCGCCGCGTCCACATCCATTGATATCTTCACGGTAATAATTTTGTTTTCTTTCAGACTTATCATATATTGCTATCACATTCTCTTAAAGGGAATGAGAATGAAGCAAATTTAATGGGACGGGTTTCCATATCTTTGCCCACAATCATATATGATTTGATTATGGCAAAGCATAGAAATTTTACCACTTCGGATGGTTATAATTTCTTGTAAACTCTATAGGAGTTATAATCAAAGTTTATTGTCTTTGCTTGCATTTAAAATCAAATTATAGAATTTCAAGAATTTAAAAGAGAAAAATAAAGTAAAATACTTACCTTAAATTCAGAATTTAATCATGAAGAAAGTTCATGGAGAATTGACAATCATTATGCTCAATCCCAAAGCTTCTACTCAATTGATTAGAGTCTCGTGCTGATAACGTGTTATAAAACAATAAAGAACAAGAACAATATTGCAGAGAAAGAGAGAGAAAATTCTTATTGAATTTTGGGATGAATTACAATGGAAGAGGACCTCTCTATTTATAGGGAAAGAGTGACTTAGCCACCAAGTAACAAACCCTAAAATCTCTCTAGAATATAGATATTCACCATAAATAGAATTCTATTCATAACAATATGTTATTTTTTTGAACACTTAAATTTGGTTCTTCTATATCCTTCATTTGATACAGTGGCGACGCATGTGGCGGTACCAAAAAATAATACGATGTATATGTATAAATTATGATTGAAGCTGTGTAAATTATGTATGCATATTTTATTTGAACCCACTTGACAACTATAAATTTACGACTAAAGTTATATACTTTTAATATTGAACCCGCTTGTAGAAAATCCTGGGTCCGCCACTGATTTACACTTAAAACGAACGTGCATCAAACTACGTAAACTCAAAAAAAATTTGGGAAAATGACGATGTATAGCTGATCTCAAAATAATAGCCCCCCAAAAATGTATATATATTTTTGTATATATATACACACACATTCTGTTTGTTACATACAAAAAATATACATTTTTTCGACTAGCGAATGTAAATAGTTTCTGGTGCGGGCTAAAAGTTAAAATATCCCAAATAATTTGAAGCGGAGTAATAAAAAAAATTAAAACTTACTATGTATTAAACATTATAAATTTTAAAATATGCAAATTAGCTTACACTTTCAAAACGCAAAAATTACTATTACTAGTAATTAATGTATAGTGTCAAGTAATATGTGTTCATTTCACATTTAAGACTTTTGAAAGATACATGTTCAAAAAAGTTATTTTTCGCTTTTTTAATCTAAAATGCGAATAAATTTTTTAATAAAATGTTTATCTCTTTCTTAAATTTCATGAATTCAAATTCTTAAGATTCTTCTACTTGTAATTTTAATTTGTCATTTAATTAATTAATCTATTTTAATATACTTAAGTATAGATGGACATTAAAATTGTGGGACCAGACATCATTAAACTCAACAACTTATCCAATCATAATTCTCATCATAATATTCTTCTGAAATATTATGTCAAACCACTTTTCAAGAGCACAAGGAACTTTTCTCCTCCTCCATCTCTGTTCTCTCTGCATAATTTCGTCCGATCAAATATCAATACCGAACAAGTTCAGGTACTTTCTCGTCCTTCTAGATTACGGTTGAATTAGGGCGTTTTTTTTTTGTACATAGAAAAATTCATCATAGTAAGATTAAAAATATGAGTTTTGAAGCTCTTTTGGGCTTTCATTTATGCAGATAAATAACACTATTCAGTAAAGGCTTTATTATTAAGCTTTTGTGGAAGTTGATCTGATAGGTATTGAGCTCGTGCATCTTATCCAGAATTACTTCGAGTTTATGTTCTGCTTTTTAAGTTTTTATTATTTCCCTTTAGAATAAGACTTTTTTCCTTTACCTGCTAAATCCGGAATGAATTTATTGGATAATGTTTGTGGAGTTTAACTTACATACACTGTCCGTCACCCCAAAAGATATTTACACATTACCCTCCAATAAAAGTAGGATTTATAATCTTGAGAATAAGGCAAGTTACCTGCTACAATAAGTCAAGGTAGGCTTATAGTATAAAACGATACAATCCAGGGGAACCGCATCCCAAAAGCTAGCTCTTGAGGTGGGTGAGCCCAAGGCTATGTAAATCCCATATCAGCAGATTGCAATATCGATGTAGCATTCAAGTCACATACCTTGAAATGGACCATAACAAACCACCACGCTCCGCAACTGTCATCCTCGACGGCTCCACACTAGGTAGCTTTCACTCTAACTCAAGTAGGTAGCCTTACCCAGGTAGCCATTTTCGAGTCAGGCGCCTAGGCACCCGCGGCTAGCCGTGCGTTAGACATTTCTTGTCCCGATCAAACACTGCAATATCGGCTTCACCATCCACTGCACATGGGCACAGAGGGTGGTGGGTGCCTTTGAGACAATTGAGACATCCCAGGTAGAACCATACCCTAAAAGCTAGCTATTGAGGCGGGAGAGCCCAAGCCTATATAAACCTCACATCATCACATTGCAATACCGATGTGGGACTCAAGTCCCATAACTTGCAATGGACCATAACATAAAAGTTTTTTACACTGTCCATGTATTGTAAGTTAAACTCATGTTTGTGTTTCTGGAACTTAGTGGCACTTTTACTCACCTTAGAAGTAAGGAGTTGCTACTTCTAGCGGGCAATGTACTAGTGAATAGGACAAGTGAATTGAGATTACTAGTGTAACACCCCAGGTTTTAGACAGAGTCCCACATCGGCAAAACACAAGAGGGATGCTGGGTATATAAGTTAACAAGCCTTAGACCCTAGTGACGCGTTCTAAACCCGTGAGGGCGTAGGCCCAGAGTGGACAATATCACTAGCGGGCGGGGCTGTTACAGATGGTATCAGAGCCACTCTTGTGTCAGCCTTTGCCGATGGTGGGTCAGAGTTAAACTGAGTTTAGGAAAATCCTAGATAAGAGTAACACCCCAGGCTTTAAACAGTCCCACATCGGCAAAACACAAGAGGGATGCTGGGTATATAAGTTAACAAGCCTTAGACCCTGGCTGACATAACATGTTGTGTACCTCACCCTTGTCTCCTTTTGCATACTATCATAATGTATTCATAATGGGATATTAGTCAATGATTCAGGCTTCTTTTGATTACCCTAATAGGACTCTTGATTTTAGGTGCCACTCCGTGTACTCTTGGAGTTCTTGATTTGAATAGAGATGTTGAACCATGCATGTATTCACTCCTAGAAGTGGCTTTCTCCACAAGGGAAATAAGTGATCTTGGTTTAAGCGTTTCCAAGATGCTAACATACCCTTTTTCTATCTGGATAGCAGTCTTGATTAATGTGGAATGTGATTTCAAAATGTGTATTCTCACTTCCTTGAAATGGTTTTGGAAGTCTTGATGTTGCACGAATCTCGTCATGGTAGCCTGGTCGGATCGACAATGGTAATAGATACTATATGTAAAAGGGTTTGGAAAAGGAAGAAAGAGGTAAGATAGGAAAATGAGGCAAACCTGCAGTTATTTGAGCCATAGACAATGCACTGCCGATGACATGAATCCAGGAAATACTAGATTTGGGCCATAAATTTTCACAGATGAGGTGTGCTTCTGTCTCCTTTGGGACTGATATGAATAAAACTCATCATATTAGTACAAGGTGCATGTTATAGTAAAAGGCAGAAGTACCTAAGTCATGAAGTGCAAAAAAATGCTAGGGGCAATATTGAGACCAAATGACGTAACTAGCCATGAGCACACCTTTTAAACTTTATATTCTATCCATCTCTGGTCTGGCTTTAAGTGCATGATAGCCATTTGCTGAATCCATCTTTAAAATTTAAGAAACCTGTCATCCTAATTGCCAGAATTTTCCTCCATAATTGAGGTTGGAAATAATTGTTTGACTATTTCTTTATTAATGGCTTGACTACCAGCATCAACTTGTTCCACCTTTTGGAGTCAACTAAGTGATTGTGTGACATAATATCCAAGATATATTGTGCGTATCGATGTCAAAAGCATCAACTTCTTACTATTGTGTCAGACCTTGTTTGGGAAAGAGAATCTTCTGGCACCTCTTCACACCCTGTTAAAGATAACATCAATCTTCTCTAGTCAAAGCTTGCATGATAGCCCCCAGAAGAGCTTAAAAGCTTTATATCGGAGATATGATCTGCAGATCGCGAAAGTTTTCTGTTATAAGAAAGCATGAAACATGACAGTGATAAAGATGGTACTCAGACTTAAGATCTGTGGCATCTTTATTGTTGTGGCAATACCTCCATGCCTCATCTGCTCATTTGATATCCACATAGACTGAGTTCTAGTTGATCGACTTTTGCTGATCAATGCCATGGACTCGAAATGCTTCACTCTTTTATGCACATGTATTTGCTCAGGAAACCTCATCTAGAGAAGAGAGAAAAGGTAAATGATGTCCGATGAAGGAAATGCAAGCAAAAATTAATTGAATAAAAACTTTTGGGCTGAGATTGTTGTAGATTGTTTTGAATGTTTTAGAGTGGAGTGAAAAAAGTCTATTATGGAATTTGACTAGGGGAGGGTGTTCTTACTTTTTACAAAAACTCATTTTCCTATAGATGTTAAAAGCTCAGAATCAGTTATCATGTCAGGAACAATAAGCTTATGCATCGCCTATGATAGGTCGTATGCCCCTTCATGCCTTCCAAATTATTTATTAAGGTACTTTAGGAGTCACACATTTAATATTTGAGTTTTGAAGTCCTTTGTAGAAAGTGATTTCAATATGGTACAACAACTGTCATTCTTTTACATCTTTAAAGGTAATTGGCAATATCATAAATAGTATATTTTTCACTGTGAGGTTGGGATCTGTGAGTTGGGAATGCTGATTATACTTGCTAATTCTGGTTTCACTTAATTCCAGTTTTAGGTTTGCTGGCAAACATAAACAGCATGGGTGATGGTCCTCGAGGAATAGAGGTGTTTGAAGATCATTTTCAAGCTTCAACATCTGGTGAAGACTCAGTACAGAGCCCATCCTCATCTAAATATATAGGGAGTAATGACTCTTTGAGGTATATCTTCTAAAAGACATTAGAAGTGACTAAGAGTTACATATTTGTAAAGGAATTCACTTATTTTTATTTGTTTTATTCGGCTTCTCCCGTATTAGAATAGATCCATTAGTAGATCGTGGACTAGAAGAAGATTGAAAGGTGCTGCTTCAGTGTTGAATTTGTTTAGCCTCAGCAAGCTAACTTGGATGTCTGGCGCAGATGGTCAAGAAAAGGTACATATTATTTAAAGTTATCCTCTAACTGTGTAGCTTGCAATTTCCTACTTAATTGTTCTGAAGGTCATCATTATCTTTGGGGTGGTGAAGAGATTACATATATTATCATGCCTTGCAGGTAGTATTAACTGCGGCAGAAGTAGAATCTCTTCGGTCAGAAATCACTGCTTTGGAAGAAAGAGAAGCACATTTAAAAGCTCAGTAAGATTTGATACCTCCATTTTGGGATCTCTCATGCCTTATGCAGCCCATGCTGTTTTTCCTTAAACATAACCGTGTGTAGGGTTGTTTTCCCTTTGATTATTGTGCTTTTGTTTTCTTGTTGTCAAACTAAGAAGGGTCTCCAGGCATTTAGCAGGTTTGGTGTGGTTACAGTTATTTCTAGATAATAGTATTTTACCTTATAAAAAAATAGTTATTTATAGATTATTATGGTTACAATAGTTCATCGTTCACCATGTTCAATCCCTAATGCTTGCGAGGCTCCTCTTGAATAATCATGGGCGATCACTGTGAATATCATTTGGAGAATTCAAAAGCATAAAAACTCATCTCTTTTTTAAGTGTATCATCAGTGTAATATAACACGTTCACAAATTTAAATCTTTTCAACTTCTAATAGAAGTGACCCCAAGGGTTTGAGTCAAATCACCCCCGGCTTTGGTTCAACGGCAAAAGTAGTATGACGCGGATGTATGGTAGGTTCAGGTTACGAGTTTGCATTCTGCTGCTGAACCAGGTCTGGTGTTTAAGTGGAGAAGGTTAGAGGGATGACCCCATCATTTACTGAGTTTCAAAGCGAGAAACAATGGATATCTCGGTTAATGAAAGCAATAAATTGGCCAAACTCCTAAGTTGAATTGGGTTAAAACCATGTAAGTTTGTTGCAGTTTTCACTTTCCTTTCAAATGAAGAATTTGTTAAAGGTAGGGCAATGATGAGTATCTGATGGCAAAGCTGCGTAATGTATCGCCAACTTCTACATGGGTTCAGAATGTCCAATTATGAAACACTTATATAAGAGGAATCAGTAGTAGGTGCTGCATCAAACATGGGTACAAAGACCTAGCAAGAGCAATTCAGTGAATAAACGAAATCCAAAACAGAAAATGGAGCCAGAGATGTGAATTGAATGTACTATAGAATAAAGGTCTCCTCGCTGGGATGGGTCCCTGATTCTAAAACAAGAAAACACAAATTGTAATTGAAAACATGACTGTTTTACAAGCGTTTTTGTCATTTCTAGGCATAGGCAAATCCATATCAAATTTCACCAGTAGAAATTTTATATAGCATGACTGGCTTTCCAAGAAAAGGAGAAGACCTGATTTATCTATGTAATACCTTCTCTAAACAGCCTCCAAAGTCCCTTATTGTTATGCTTTTATAACCTAATAATGAATGAAACACGATATACACGGTTGAGAATGGAGTCCAAGTCCCAATTTGAAGAAAAATGAAGGATCTTCTTTCGTGAAAAATGTGAAGTACTCTTCAAGGATCACCAATTATTCCTACAGAATATCAAGGCTAACTAATGTTACAGAGAGGAAAAGAGCCTTCAGTAAAAGTAATGACTACTCCGTCAAAAGAGTATTGTCTTTTTGATTTTCATTATTTTTCTCTTCACAGATTAGAACACATTGATGAAGTGGTACGGGCTGCACGACTTTCGGGGTATTTGGACATGAGAATGGTATTAAAGAGCCAGCAGTTATCATCATCTTAACACTGTTTGGATTCCAGACAATATTTCATTGAATTTACAGTTTTTGTTCCACAATTTTATTCTGCCTTTTTTTTTTTATAGAGATGGGCAACTTTACCTGGAGAACCTCTTCCTGTTGATGACACTGATGTTGATGACTGGCTTCCAAGATTTTTTGTCCTTCAGGGATCTTGTATTTTCTGGTATTCGTCAAGCACCGGTAATTTTTTCAACAGTTTAAAGTGTCTGCTGGCATGCATTTCTTGACACTCTCCAACTACTGTGTAAACATGTTATTCCAAGTTTTTAATGGTGTACTATCACACTGTATTTTTTGCCCAGCCCCTCTATTAGACAGCTTTTGAATTTTACATCATATGAAGAATTTTTCAACCATTTATTTAGATAGCCAGATAATCCTTAGATGACGTCTTAGAAATTTTTGCCGAATTATTGGTATTTATTACAATCTAATGGACCACCTTGAATTTCTTGGTATCTCCTAGATGTTATTTTTAAGTCAAGATTAACTGGTTTCAGATTTTTGGGACTAGAGATGGCATTTTTTTAGTATGTTACTATCCTTACCATTCACAATCTCAAAAATCTCCAGCTCACCCACACCTCGCAAGCAGGTGGGTGAAATATTCATATATTAGGTCAACAATGTTTCAAGGTCAATTAAACATTTTGCCAAATAGACCAATAAATGGAGAGTGTAACAGAACAGCAAAAAATGGTAGAAGACAGTATATGGCTGGGGATGGTGAAAAATCTGAAAGAAGAATGGCAGACTAGACAAACCTATCTTTTGGAGCGGGGCTAGATGGCTAGTCCTTATAAACAGGGTGTTAGACTCACTACCAACAAATGTGATGTCACTATTTCCTATGTCAGTTAAGGAAGAGAGATGTAAAGTGGAATATCCACATGATGCTGAAACCTTGGTGGATTACATAGATTCCATATACAACTCGAAGGGGATATACTTGTCTTTTAGATGTACAAATTACAGCACCATCTTAGTGCTATCTGTCATTAAAAAATTCCTTTACTTGATGATAAAAAGAGTTTATGAACCTAATAATAGGGAGATGAAAATGATAACAAAATTATACAAATAAGGGGGATCAAAATATTAAAGTTTGTGGCTGTTGTGGAAGTGAGCTTAGTTTGGTTTTAGTGTGATTCAGAACAAAAGAAAGTGCTTTTGCTTTGTAGAAGTGTTTTCTTCTATTTCGCTGAGAACAAAAGTTATTTCACAAGAATTAAAAAATAAAATAAAAAAGAAATGTTGTTTTAGAAAGCTATTTTTTTTTAAAGAACCTTTGGGCAAAGCATGGCCTTAATTTCCGTTTCTCGCCCTCCACCTCTGCTACTGCAGATAGAGCAGGGGCGAACATCTGTAGTTGGAGTAGTAATTACATTATCTATCTGGAATAGCTCAATCTTGAAATACCTCACCTTACAGTGGCATATCTCTTGTTTCTTGACGATCTGATATGTGTTACTGTTATCTTTTCTTGATTTAATGGCATAGCTTTGTTTTCATTAATTTCATTCATAATGCTTCCAATGTTCAGCTGCAGTATGTATTTTATATCCTTGGGGTTTATCTTTCTAAATTAATTCTGATACTGTCCTATTCTATTTTGATGAATTTGGATATTCTGATGTTTCCCAATGCTACAAAGATGTTAGTTCTTGATTAAATTTGAATAAGCATCTCGCAGATCTAGGCCCCCAGGATTCAACCCTTCTATCAGATATCATTGAAGTTGGAACATTACCTTGTCTGATGCGAGACAATGAGGACAAACGATATTGCTTTTATATCTCAACTCGTTATGGACTGAGATATGAATGCTCTAGTATTTCTAAGATAAAGGTAATGGTTTCTCTGGATCCTTTATTGCTAGTAACCATTCTGATCTCTGTCTTGATTGTTGGGTTTGATGAGTAAGATTAAGTTCCCGACTTGGTGACATTTGGAAATCGAGAGCATTTTTTAATGGACCCGCTTGTTCATATGCTTTATGGACACCTCTCTTTGGATGTTTACTTTGTTTCTACCCACCAAGTGCCTCTCAGATTGGGGAATCTTAGTAGTCCACGTGAACTTTCACCTTGTTGGTGAGGGTTCGATTCCCAGCTTTGTAATCCCTCCTCCATTTTCCCTTTCCCTCTCCCCTATGCATAATAATTATTTTATTAGAAAAAAGTGCCTCTCGGATAATATTGAGAGTATAACCTGTTCACTTTTCTTTTGAGAATCACCTCCCTTGATAGATTAGATATTTTTTGAGCTCAAGTCATTTCTAAACAATTGGACTGTATAATTCTATGTTGCTCGTACTCTCCGAAGGGTGCATTTTGGAGGATATACGGCTCCGACAACATTTTGGAGAGTCCGCACAACATAGGTATAATCATGTGAGATATGACATGATCAGTATGTTTGACCTTGTTAGATATTTGCTTGTAATCTGTTGAACACATAGGTGCTTATGAAAACTATATATTGGCAATCATGTAGGGACTAAGCCAAAATGAGTGGTAGTGTCTAGTGACAGCATAGCTACACATTGACATTGATTTTTAAAATATCCCAATAGTAATCCATCATTTGTCCCATCTCAAATAAGGTAACTATATATCATCTGATGTATATATTACAAACATAACCAATCCTTTTTCATCTTCCATTTGCATGCTCTATATGTTTTTTTTTTTCCTTTTCTTTTCAGGTTGATTCCTGGTTGGAAGCATTACAGACTGATTGCAATCTGTGATCTGGTTGTACAACATTTCATCAGTTGACTAGGAATTGACATGATCTGCCATTGACAGCAACAAACTCTAAACAAGCAGATTTGGAAGCAAAAATATATACTATCATGTTTTCAAAGTTGGGCTGCAACTTTTTAGTGCTTACCTAGTGCATTCTGTACATAGTCTAGCATACAGCCGTTGTACAGTATTGAAGTTACACTTCAATAAATACATATCAGCATATGCCTAAGAAGGATTAGCTGCAAACTGATCTTGTCATGTACAACTTTAAGCTTGGTATCTAGAAAAAGAGAGAAAGCTGGAGGCTCTCTTTAGGCAAGGCATTCTCAAATCATATAAGTTTAGTACTTGTTAACTGTGGAGAAAAAGATGAAAGAAGCATGTCCTAATGCAAATATTAATATGTGATTGAGGTAGCCTTTTTCATAACCAATTTCTGGAACAAATCTTAATTAGACACGATATTTGACACAATATGCATGTTGATGAGCATATTGGTTGATGTTCTTGTTGAGTAATATAACCCATTCAGAGCTATCTAAAACTACAACCAGGTGTATTCGGTAAGAGGATAAAAAAGTTCAATCAAGAATGAAGATATCCCATTATTAACAGTAAATAACAACCTGTCAAATATGATTAATCCAAACTTTCCCTTTGTCAACTTTGGACCAAAACAATATTGATTTCAAAAATCCCAATCTGTTAACTCTACACCAAAAATAATTCAGTTATACTTGGTCCAGTATTTTGGTACTATGTGTTAACAAAAATTTCAAAGGCCAAGATCTAGCTTGACATTCTAGTGTCCATTTCCTTCTGGACAACTTCCGACGCCTAGCTACGGAAAACAAATGCAGCAACTCCTTCGGCCATAGCTATAAATCTTTGAGTCCACTCTGTGGCAGATAATCGTTATATTGAAATTTGACAGATGGATGCTGCAAGGCTGGTGATATCACGTTTTCATCAAGTGAATATGTGCGCCTACTTTAGTAGTTTACGTATCTCTGTCTTTGTCTTTGAGTTAGCTCCTGTAGCTGACCCAAGATTTTTAAGTCGTGGTGCTCAATTATCTTTTATTTAGAATTGTTGCTTAGTTAATATTTTTATATGTTGTTACGAATTTTGATAAAAATACAATGGGTGCTTGAGCACAGTAACCTCAATGTTAAGAACAAACAAGAATTTTCTTTATATTGAACCATTTAAGACCAAAGGGGTACACAAAGCTTCTTCCAGCAACTACATGGAAATTATCTGAACTAAAATTCAAATGAGATCAGCTAAGGAACTGTATGTTTTAAATTAAAATTTAGGGATGACTGATACATGAGTGGGGGTGTAGCTCATATGGTAGAGCGCTCGCTTCGCATGCGAGAGGCACGGGGTTCGATTCCCCGCACCTCCATTTTTCTTTTTTCCATTTTGTAGTTTGGGCCCCGCTCTTTCTATTCCAATGTTCCCTCGCAATAGGCAGGCAATAACAACAACCTCTCGTTCCTAATCTCCAGCAGATATAGTTGGCCTGGTTTACACAATCGCAGCATTATCCAAACAGAAAAATACCACATGACTCTCTGCTTGTTTTCTCCTTCCTTTCCCCGCTTCTCTTTCCCTTCCCAAAATTACTATTTTCTCCTCCCTTCTACCGTCTATCAAACTTATTTCTCCAAAAATCTCCCTTTTTCTTACTCTTGTTCCTCAAAAACCTTCAATTTGAAGCCGAAAGCTTCGTTGAGTGAGGCTGAGGGCGATAACAAGGTGCAGTCAGAGTTGTTAGAGGATGAATTGATTTGTCGGATTTCTGCTGCTAACGATGAGAGTGAAGTATTGGAAATAATATCCCAAAAGACTGGGAAAAATGGTGGTGTTATTAGCGCTTCTGATTGCTGTTTGATTATCTCCGCCGCACTTGATCGTAATAATGCTGACTTGGCACTCTCTGTCTTTGATGCTATGCGTTCCACCTTTGATCCTGGTACATTTCAGTCTTAAATGAATTACACATTTCTAAATTCAAATATAATTTCACTTTAACTTTTCATTTTACCTTAATGACTAACTTTTCATTTCTTTCTTAAACTCTGTGCCTAGTCAAGCTATGATCATATATAAGTTGAAACGAGGTAGTAATATTTTGTGGTTTGCTTTATTCTTTTTGCGGGTTGTTGGGAATGGGGGGGGGGGGNGGGGTCTTAGAAGAAAGGCGAATGCTTTATGGTTCTACAAAAAGACCTGAGGAGATGTAATTGACTGCACAACTAAATATTTTTTGAATAATGCTAAGTTTTGTTGGTTGTTTGTGACATCTAAGTAAGTTGGAGTTGCTTTCGTGGATTGGAACTTTGTTCAGTGTTTCCATCTGAAGTTGGAACTTAGATGTATATAATGCGACGTGACTAAATGACTATCTATAATCGAATGTTGAAGGCAAATATTATTCTTAAGGAAGTGATTCCATGACCTTTCATGATATATCTCCGCGATGAAACACCTACTATGATCATTGTTTTTTGGTACCAAAGGAAGAAAAAACAACAACTTTGTGTTACTCAATGACTTGTGAATTTGATAACAACTTTTTCAAGATCACTTGAAGGTACTCTTATCCGTTTCAAGTTGTTTGACACCATTCAGTTTATATATAACTTTCAAGACTTTAAGTTCATTAAATTATTTAAATTTTAAACGAAAATGTGAATCTTCTTTAGCAAACTAACATTTCAATCTATTATTTTAATATTTTGTTCCAATATCACTAATCCAATAAATAAGTCAAATGAAGATCTTATTAAACTTCATCTTCATCAAAACATCTTAAAATTCATGTCTCTTTACCTTCATATAAAATGGAATGGTGAGAGTATGAACTATACATCCCTCTATTCCCCCCATAGTAGCGGAATTTTTGCTGTGAGCAAGCTCCTTAGATAATATAGTTAAGCTTTCAGATATGAGGATGAGATGAATAAAAGATGTGGAACTGTCGTCGCAAGTTGTTATGATATGCAGTACTCGCTCACTATGATTCTCTTGTATCTTTTTGATCAGTTTTCATTGATATCCCCCAATATTGACTCACTTTCTCCACTTGTGGGACTATATTGGGTATGTTGTTATTGTTGTTGTTGTAATATTCACTCACTTGACTTGCCCATATTTAAGGGACAACTGGTTTAGACAGAGGCCTATCCTATGATAGATGGAGGTGGTCAAGGCCAGATGTTACTACATATACCTTGTTAGTTCGAGGACTTGCAACAGTGTTGAGGGTTTCAGATGCCCTTAGAATCATCGCCACTGTTTGTCGAGTGGGCATTTATCCCAGTGAAGAGGTTAGTAATTTCTTCACCCACACCAACTTTTCTGTGGTAGATTAAATGTGTTACTGACTATTCCAGCCAGATAAGTAGTTCATTTTGAATCAGTAATGTCATTACTTCCGTGCCCGATAAACCACTTTGGAATTTTGGATGAGAAAAATGCAAAGAATGAACTATGTATTTATAAGTTTATTCATAGGTAAAACATCCTATACAAGAATCGTATGGATCACATAACTTTCGGTTCTACCCTAGACAGTATAACTACATGAATCATCATTCTATCTTGTTAACTTTGTTTACTTAGTCAAGATATGAGTTTGAATCAATAAATTGTTTTACTTATATTTGTAGTTGTGGTATATTAACAGCACACTAGCGCACATCTTCCTTGAAAATTGATAGGACACCTGGTTGTACAATAATAGTCAATTAAAAGAGTTGATCTGAAGTCTTATATGCTTAGCTTGTTGATCTGAAGTTTTATATATTTAGTTTATTCTTATATTTTCAACCACTTGTCGTTTAAAGTGTGATATAGTACTTTTCTACCATAAATTCTTGTATTTGCAGTTGGCTGAAGGAAAAATACATTCCCCGTTTCTCTTTCTTTGTCTCAAATTTCTAATGAAATAAGTTTCAATTTCAGTTCTTAATTTAAATGGAATTCTCCTACATTCAAATGTCTTCCATGCTAGCCAATCCCATATACTGTCTTGGATATAAATGAGTTGTCCTTTTATGTCCTGTGGTATGATATCAATGCAGTCAGAGCAAATTTAAGCCCACTTAGATTAATAAAGTTTCCGCTAGAAATCCTAACACGTAAGATTTCAAATGTAGGCTATACTCAAAGAACTTTTGTGATCAATTTTCCTCTGAAATTAGGACACTCTTCTCCCAATAGGGAAAATAAACTTGCTGTCATCTCACTGATATTACTCAAGAATCTGGTATTGGTAACTTTGTCCTTATCAATCACATATCGAAATGTGGGAAGGTATAAGAAGACTCATGAAAAAATCTTTTTCGAATTAATTAGAGTATGGGTTCTTTTTACTCAGCTTTTATTGTTGTTTGATACTCATAAAGTAACATGCAACTTTGGTGTCTAGCAGGTTCTCTTCGGCAAAGTCGTGCGATGTCCAAGTTGCATGATTGCTGTTTCTGTTGCTCAGCCACAAGATGGTATCCAGGTATGCGAAAAAGTACTCAAGATTTTATGGTTTCTTTACCATAAAATGTTGTTAGTGGTAATTTGAGCTGCTTAGGATCAACCAACGAGTTCCACAGAGGATAGAGTTGGCTTGCTGGCTGTACTTATTTACCAGTTTCTGGCCACAATAAAAAGATATGATGTCTTGAGGTGGTTTAAGAAAAGGCAATTTAGTAGTCTGTTTCTTGTTGTTATGATGAATAGTTTGTTGTTGCTATTGAGAACAGATGCTCCTCTGCATGCAATTTATACTAGGCATTGCTGATCAACCCAGTCAGTTATTGTGTGGATTATGCATAAACAAAAACATTCCATCAGTCTATGGAACACTAAACCATCTTAACATAATCATTACAGTAGTTTCTACACTTTAACTTCAGTTTGCCTCTTGTAGTTTATTTCTAGTACATGACGTAAGAAACCCACTTCTGCAGGTTGTTTCCTGTTCAAAATGCCGCTACCAGTATGAGCTCATTTCAGGCAACATTATTAGTATAGAGTCAGAAGAAATTAGGTTGGTTTTCTTTAGCTACTGTGTGATCCATTGTCTTTTAATTGAAGTGGTTGTACTTAGTTAAAACATCGAAAGGAGACCCTGTACCAATTATTTCAAACAACTTATAAACATATCACCAAAAAATAAAAAATCAAGCAACACTCGGACACCTTCTTTAGCCGAGGGTCTATCGAAAACAGTCTCTCTGCCCTCCCAGCCCTCCCAGGGTAGGGGTAAGGCTGAACCCAACTTGTGGGATTATACTGGGTGGTTGTTGTTGTTGTACTCAGACAACTGCATGATTGTTTTTACGCTATTTATGTTTCGATTTTTCATCAAGGTCAGATGCTATTCTTTTTATTTCAGTGTTTAGGTCAAACATATTATTACTAATTTACTCTTGTTCTGATGTTTGTCATGAGAAGTATATTAGTGTATGGTGTTGATCCTGGGACATTCACTTTTTCTAAGGTTCTCCTCCTGCCGAACGCAGCATGGAAATTCCTGCATGGAGAAGGGGACTAAGATTCCTGCCGATGAAACAAAACACTCCAGCTGCTGTTCATTCTATTGTGGTACATTTCTTTTGAAAGATTGTATGTCAGTAGTATTTTCTAGTTTCTCCACCTTCACCTGGATCTTTTCTACTTTCTTCCTGTAATGGAGTTCTTACTCCTATTATTTTGAGACAATTCTTATCGACCAAACTTTTCATATTTCTTAGAAGAGGCTTCTTGAAATGAATTCTAGCACTTTCTGTAGGTGGAGACCCCATCTGGAATGGCACGGACACACAGATTTGCTACTGAAACAGTTGATCTTCCTGCACAAGAAGGTGATAGAGTGACCATTGCTGTAGCAGCACCATCAAATGTTTACCGAGAGGTGGGTCCTCTAAAGTTTAATCCTAAAGCTCCAAACGTCTACCCAGGAGAGCCTTTGTGCTTGACTAACCATAGAGATGGCCGTGCATCACCCTTACTAAGAGCGCCCAAAAAAGATAAAGGCCCATCTTTATTAAACCCTTCTATCCTCGTTCCTCTCCTTGCTGTATTTGCCACTGGAGATGCTGCCTCTGGAATGATAGATCCCAACTTGCCTCAGATAATAACAGTTGCTGCAGTTTCTTCAATCACTCTTGGGGCCACTTTAAATAATCTTGTTTTCCCCCAATTCAGCAAGGTATGCTCTTCTTTTTTTTTTTAACTTCATGATTGAAGGATGATATCTGAAATCTGTATTCACAAGCTTATTTAAGATCTCGACAAACATACTCCTTCTGGGGTTCCCAACCCACACACAAAGGGAAAAGGAGACGGCAGAAACTACAAAGGAAAGGAGAAAACAGAAACTATCTTCCTACACATTCACATTTTGTACTTGCCTTTCTTTTCCTATTGCATTAAGTCAGAGAAGTAAAAATTATAGGTTGAGTTTCTTTTTATGGTCATATTTGCTTTGCTGGAGTTTGTTCCTATACATGCCCAAATTATCCTTTTTATTATAATGATCCTTTGTAGTCTTGTATAGCCTTTATAAAATACTGCAGAAATTTGGCAGAAACTTATTTTTCTCTACTTTTTGGTGATAGCTTCCTCAGAGATTAGTTGATACCATTGCAATCAGGCAGCAACTCTTATCTCAGTATGATGTGCTCCAATCACGGATAAAGGAGTTGAAAGTATCTGCCGAGAATGAGGTATACTTCTCCTGTGCAACTGTGTTAAATCACTTGTTCTCTGGTAGCATTTACATCCAACATGCTCTCAATGAATTTCCTGCCAGGTGCCTGAAAAGATAAAAGGCAGCTGAAACAAAAAAGAAAGAATAAGAACTGTGATATGTTTGCTTAAGTCGCCTTGTGTCACACCTGCATACTTGGGTTGACAGCCACATGGTTTCTCACTTCCTTTGTCCATTGATGACTAGAAGTTTCCAAATAGTAACTAGGGACGAGGGTGAATATCTTGTTGAAATGTCATTTTGGCCAAATCTATAAAAAAAAAAAATATGCACCCACTGCCACAAAGGAATAGGTGGTGCAGTATAGAAGATTCTTAGTGTCGATTCATAAAGAAATTTTGTCAGTTCAAATCATTCCAGCAACATTTCCATTTTTTTTAAGATTTGTTTTTCTGAAATTCGATTCTCCGCCTCTGGCCCTTGGCATAGATGAGACACTTAAACGAAGATAGTAATAAATAACACTTAAATGTTTGAGTTCAACAGCTGTTTGATGGGATGAAAGCATTTCTATTATTGATGCTCCTGTGTTCTTTCTAAAAATTGTTTAAACCCTTTTGATTTTATACTTCGTTCATTTTATATGTTAGTTCAAAAGTAGGCAACAGGTTCTATAGTGATTGCCTTAAGGAATCTTTATCAATGCTTTTTCTAGGCAAAATCAATTGCTTAAAGATATTGACTCGTTAGTTGGATATTCCATTGTCACAGCCTCATTCCTTTGTACCTCTTTCTCTGTCTCTCTCTCTCTCTCATACATAAAAAACCTAGTCATTCACTCTTGAGTCTCATCAATGAATTACCTTGTTCTCTGCTATTGCTCTGTTGCCCTGGTAACCATTGTCGAGTGAACTTTGTGACCTGCATCTGCCCCTGGTTATACATATATGGTTCTATTTCTTTTGTAGAAAATTTTAGTTGGCAGTTAGTTTTGTACTTAAAAAAGAATTCTTATCTGTTTTAGAAAAAGTAGGAAGCAGCATAATGTTACCATAAAGTCGTGCGAATACCATTGATATTTTTATGTAACGGCCTCCCATTTTGCTGTCAAAATTCTCATGCACCAGAATTCATGCTTGTGGAACATATGCATGTCCTTAAATATTATTTGTCTCCCTCATTAATTATTATTGAGTTTGCTATCACCTCCATTGAGTGTTAAAACATGGTGTGCATAAAAAGGCAATATCTTTTTTATGAGTTCATCTTTAAACAAGTTCAATGACATAGATTTGCATCATTAGTTGATTTCTAGAAGTACTCCGCGATCAATCCCTTGTATGATTTATTGTCTTGACCATGTGTTTTGAGGTAAAGTCTGTTTACTCATTTTGTAGGTCTGGATGTTGGCTCGCATGTGCCAACTGGAAAACAAAATCTTTGCTGTTGGAGAGCCTTCTTATCGGTAAAGCCTCTTAAATCTCTTATATCTTTGTTTTTATTATTATTATTAACTTATGTTTAGACTAAAATGTGCATGCTTCTTTGTCACTCATTACAAGGCTTTCTCTATGATTTAAGGGCCCGGAGAAGTAGGGTGAAAAGGGTGCGCGAAAGCTTGGAAAGCTCCCTTAGGAGAAGGATCGAGCTGATTGAAAGCTATGCAAGAGTGAGTTATCAATTTCCAGAAATGCCCGGTTACTACCATGTAACATGAATTCTGGAATTTATGAATAATATGCCTTGTCTATTGCAGATTTCTTCCATCATAGAAATTGAAGTAGAGATGGATTCAGATGTTCTTGCTGCTGAAGCAGCAGGGAATGCGGTAAGGATCATTTTGCTCGAATTTTGACAGTCCCTTTTCTTTAAACACGTGTAAACTATAGTGGAGGTAGTGTTATACATATTTCTTTCTTCTTTACTTTATGCAGGAAAATATTGCTGAACAAATACAACAAATAATGGAGATTGAAAATCTTGAGGAAGTATGTGTCGTTTACTAAGTACTGTGTTTATTATAATTGCCAGTGTAATTCTGTATGTTATGTTTAAACATCATTTAGTCTTGGCATTGATACTGTAATTCGTCCAATATTGCAGAAATGGAGAATCCAAGCAGAGGCAAACGATGAGGCCGAAAGGCTTCTCAGTTCTGAACCCATAACTACAGAAACGGTTTCAGAAAGATGATAACTACTGTGCATAAATTGTACCAAGAGTAAATATCAACCTTACTGGTTCATTTCATTGTATTTGGCAATTTGTTATCGACGTATGCTGGATCAAACAGATGTTCATTTCATTGTATTTGTTATCGACGTATGCTGGATCAAACAGATGTTCATTTCTGGGTTTCAAACGTTATCATTACCAGAGGCTTTCATGAGAAGTTAGCCAGAGATTCTGAAGTTTTCAGTTAGGAATGGTCGTAAAGGGAAGAGAACTTGCATCACAAGGGATTCTCAGAAGTGATCCATACTTTACGTCTCATTTATCTTCTTTTGTTGATCTGTAAAGATATTGTTTATTGGAAAAGAAAAAACAACAGAAGATACATCATGTAGACTCTTTGGCGATTATTTGTGTAATTCTTGAACTTCTCTTGCAAATAATCTTTTGAAGTTGGTAACTTTTTAGTTTATCCAAGCAAAATTTGTAGAAAAATGTTTACCACTTTAAAAATTCTTAAGTTGTGGTTTGTATGTATATTTCAAGTGAAGTAGTTCAAATCCTCGACTCCTACTTACAAACCCTTCAACTTTTACCGATCTTTTTCTCTCTTTCTTTTTCCAGAAAACAACTATCCAAAAGGAAGAGAATGTTGTTGAGATAAAATTCCGACGTTCCACCATTTCTTCTCTTAGTATTTACTTTTCTTATTTCATTTATAGAACACTCTTTATATTTTTAATCGAATGACATTTGCTAATATTTATTTTTTTAACTTTGGTCTTTGTATTTTATCTTTAGTAAGATATTTTGTATTCACAGTAAAGTCATGACATATTTGTAGCCTATTTGGCCAAGCTTCTCCAAGCTTAAAAAAAGTGCTTCTTTATTTTTATTTTTCAAAGTTGAAATGTTTGGCCAAGTTTTTAGAAGGAAAAAAAAAGTGCTATTGAGCAGAAGCAGAAGCAGTTTTGGAGAAGCAGAAAAAAGTAGCTTCGTCGCAGAAGCACTTTTTGGGAAGCACTTTTTGAGAAAAATACACTTATAGTCTATTTGGCCAAGCTTCTAAAGTCAGCTTATTTTGAAAAGTGCTTTTCTCAAAAGAAATTTTGGTGATAAGCAGTTTGTGTTTGACTAATTAATTTGAAAAACACTTTTGAGCAGTAATTATTGTTTGACCAAGCTTTTTAAAACTGATTCTAAGTGTATTTATCTCAAAAGTACTTCTCAGAAAAGTGCTTTTGGAGAGAAACTACTTTTTCTACTTCTCAAAAACTGCTTCTGCTTCTCCTCAAAACACTTTTTTCCTACTAAAAGCTTGGCCAAACACCTCAATTTTTGAAAAAGTACACTTTTGGCCCAAAAAATAAGCGTGGCCAAACATGCTATTAGAAGAACTTTTTAAAAGCTTGGCCAAGGCCACTAATTGTTGCTTAGAAGTGCTTTTCAAATTAATTAGCCAAACACAAACTGCTTCTCACAAAAATTACTTTTGAAAAAAAGTACTTCTCAAAATAAGCTCATTTTTCCAGCTTGGCCAAACATGCTATTAATATCACATATTTTGAGAATATAAGAAGGTCTTAAACTTTATGCTCAAATAAATAAAACAATGAGAAATTAACATAAATAGTCGCTCACCTAATGACTTAAATTAAATCTAGCCGAAGATTGTATAATATATATATATATATATAATTTACATATAATATATGGGTAACATAGTATAATCCGCACACACACTGATGAGCTTAAAGTTACTCGGCATTTAGACCTTCTTTGTTTCTTGGATTGGGTTGATTTGATAGGGATTTAGCTTGCACTGTGACCTAATATGTTACTTTTTGGTGCAGGTGTTGAAGAGATGATCAATGGATAGATAATGTCGGGCAACTGAAGCTGTGAACGTGCACCTGGGCGCGCACAAGTCCCAGGCGGTCTGGAGGTTATGCGCGGCAGCGCACGTCGGCCTTGGAAAAGTTTAGTCAGGCCTATTTTTGTAATTTCTTGGAAGATTCCCCTTGACCTATATGAACCCTAAGCTTGTCCTAGAGGAGGTATCTTGGATTTTGGAGCAACGTTTGGAGAGAAGAAGGCAAGGAAACAATATAGACTTTGAATACTTCGTCTGAATCATTCAATGCGAAAGTTTGTTTGAATTTGTGCGTTGTAGTGTTTTCTTGTTCTCTTAATACTCTTGTGATGAACAATTTCTCCACTATGGAGTACTCCTTCTTAGGGTTATTGACAGATGTTGTGACCTGATTATTATTTGAGGATTTGATTTCTGTCAGTTGCTTGAATTCGTTGAAAGAGTTTTACATTGAGTTACAAAGTTATTTGTGGTTTACTTTAATCGAAAGAGAATGTTGCTGCAATTATCATTGTGTTATCTTGTTTGGGTTAATTTCAGGACTCTCATAGGTAATTGAAAGAGCTTGTAGAGTTAACAATTGACCCAACTTAGATGAATAGTTGAGAGACGTTCTTCGTAAGATCATTCATTCAACGCTTCACAATACTTGTCTTTAGGTTGTTTAACGAAACTCTCATTCATTCGGAAGAAGAATTTGAATCCTTAAAATCATTTATTGAAATCGAAAGAGTCAATAGAACTTAAGACTGAACTTAGCACAGAGTTATCTCAAGTAATAGTTCAGCACATATCTTGTCAAAGCCTTTATTTTTCTCATTGATATTCAATCGTTGCTATTTAGTTATCCAATTTTCATTATTCATTCCTAACTGATAATCTTAGTGTTCTCTCTTAGTTCGTTGATAACTCAAATTCAAAGGTTTATTTTCCTGAATAGTGTTAAGCTGAAGATTTATTTGAATATTATTTAAAGGGAAAAGGTCGAAAATTACCCCTCTACTATTGTTTATTATTTACTTCTGCCACCCGTTATACTTTTCGCCCAATCTAGCCCCTACCGTTAATCAAGTTTTAAAAATTACCCCTTGTGAGCATGTGATTTTTCACCTACCAAAGGCCCCTACAAAATTCGATAAATAAATTAATT